>JAIUZE010024176.1:0-39176 GCA_022085475.1 Heliosperma pusillum | reverse complement strand
AAATCCGAATCCATCATGATATTCAAAGACTCGGGGAAGACACTCTTAGGCAATCGAATACGCTCACTAGGGCTTACATCTCCCCGTTAGCGGTATAAGATTGATAAGATTGAGACTCGACAGACAAACCAAGTCAAGTCATGCGATGATCACAATAAATCCAACATATTATCATCCATTCACGAACCCAGACATTGACGGTGTCCAATCATGCAATGACCATGAATAATATCATGAAATCACGTATTCAAAGAACGACGACTCAAAGACGACATCTCTCACGGTAAATGAAACGCACTAGCATCGTGTACATGGCAAGTATGATTAAAAGGCATCCACGGGATAAAGCGTTTCCCTGAACTCATACACGATGCTACATTTCGTATATGTAGACTAAGTTCCTCCTGGTAGGAACGATAATTAAACGGCTCCTAATCTAAACCTGGCCAGATTCTCGGAATCACATTTTCCGATTCGACATGCGATAAAGCGTTTCGCATACAAGACTCGGTCTTACAAAGAAAACGCCGAGTACCCCAAATTCGGTAGATCAATTCACGAAAGAGGCGGAAAAGAGCTCAAGCCTCATAACAAGCGGTACGCTACATGCAAATAACACCACCTCGCAAGTACACCACATTTGACGGCCGGGTCGAACAACGCATAGCGTTCAACTCCCAACAACGTCGTCGTATGCCCACTACACATGCAATTAAGCCGTAGGATACCTCTCCGTTCCGACATTCCAGCCTTACGAACGGGAAGGTAGCCAAGGGAATGAGAGTACAAAGCACAAGACAAAATAGTGCTCAAACCGTATCATTTGTAAAAACCGACTCAAAGTGGGACATAGCAAAAACCGTCACAAAACATGTGATACAAGCGAATGAAATATCATATATCCAAAACATGAATATTATAAGACTCTACGTAAAATTATACGATAAACGGATCATGCGAACTATTATAAATTACGAGTTTTAGAAATTATAGGAAAACAACACAGCCGTGTTCCAGGCCGGTCAGGAGGGAGGCGGCCGGTGGGCCGGCTCAGAACACAAGGCAAAAACCAAAAATCATAGAAAACAGAGAAAAGTGGTCCAGGCCGGTCGGTGGACCGGCGGCCGGTCGACCGGCTCAGAACTCCCCTATACAAAAATTCCCAAAATTTCAAGATTGTTACTGATGTGTTCCCAGCCGGTTGGCAGACCGGCGGCCGGTCGACCGGCAGGGAACACCAGTTCACCCGAGAGCCTCTTTCACTTAACCAATTCATTTCAATTCTCATATATACTTCAAATAATCATCAACAATCAATATACATCATCAACATTCATCATATAACAACATTCATTAATCATAACATGATTCCTAAGCTTCTAATCGTATTCTAAATACGATTCCTAGCATATAAAGCATGTAAAACACGTAAATGATACCGAGTAACCCTTCACCGTTACCTTTAAGCGTCTTTACTAATCGTCAAGCTCCTCTTCAATAAGGTAATAGTCTTTGTCGGGATCTTGGAGGTCACCACCTACAAATAGATCATAAAAGATGAATGAAATTCATCTTGAGAAAGACGGAAAGATTGAAAAGCGAGAAAGACGATGATTTTAATATCAATACGGATAGAGGAAGGTAAGGGGAGAAGAATGAGACGAACTTACGTGAATTCTATCGAGTAACGAAGGAGTTATGATGATTCAAAGTTCGAAATCAAAGAGGGAGGCAAGGTTTTGATCTTTTCTTAAGGAAGAAGTAAGTTGTGTTTGTGTATGAGTGAAAATAGGTTAAGGAGTATGAGTTGTGTATAAGGAAAAGTCAACAAAAGTCAAACTCGCCTTAAGACGGGATTCTCATGGAATCTCGCAGAAATTCCTAATACGAACTCGGAAATTCTAAATTCGACTCGAAACATTAAATTCCAAATTAAAACTTAAATTTGCTGAAACGATTTCGTAAAATATTTCTAGTAGAAAAATAGGGTACATTTCCGGGTGTTACAATCGACACCCTACTTCCCTAATTACATTCCTTATGTTGTTAGCCTAGTTCGGGTAAATTATTTTTGTTTCGGGACCGCGACAGAACCGATCAAGTTTTGGCGCCGTTGCCGGGGAGCACGGTTTTGTTTATTTATGTATTGTTTGTTTTTATTTCTACCATTTTTAGGTGCAACCGTACCTAATTCATTTCTAACTTTCTCTTTTGGGTTTTTCTTGTAGGTTGATAAAATGGTGTTAACTAGAGAAGATCCAAGGTACCGGGTTTTTGAGCTTGCCAGTGGGATCCTAAGGGTCCATTTGACTTTGATTGCTCTCATCGAGGGTAACCAATTTAGAGGAAAACCAGACGAAAACCCGTCTCATCATCTTCAAACCTTTTGTGAGTTTTGTCAAAACATAGTGAGGGAGGGAATCACCCAAAATGAAATTAGAGAAGCACTTTTTCCTTTATCACTAAAGGGAGAAGCCAAATGGTGGTTCACCCGTCGCTCAAAAGAAGCCACAAGACCTATGCAGTGGGAAGAGATTGTCGTCGCTTTTCACCGTAGGTTTAGAACCAATTTATCAAACCTATCAAATAAATCACAAAATGAAAGAGGGGAAGGTTCACAACCCAATGGGGGAGAGCGAAAGAAGAGTCGAGTGGAAACTTCAAATGAAGTTGACACTACAATTTCCTTAGCTTGTCCTAGCCAATCCAATGAAACCACCCCAAAAAGTACATTATATCGTCCCAAAGCTTTCAATCCATTTACCTCAATAACAACACCTTGCGAACTTTGTGCTGGGATAGGGCATATACCTCAACGATGTGGGAACAAACTCACAACCTTAAACCCTTTCCACCCACAAGTTCATCAAACCCAACTTACTCATACACCACAATACCCACCTTTTCAAAATGGTCTAATAGATATCAAGTTAAGGGAGATAACCCAAACCCAACATAGCATGAGCTCTTACTTCCTTTCTAGCCTAAACTCAATCAAATCAGCCATTCTATCTCTCCAAAAGAGAGTGGAAGAGTTGACTCCATCGAGTTCTAGTCATAATACCCAAGAGAGAGATGTACCATCAATTGTCACAATTGACATGATTAGTGACAAACCCTGTGATCACCCTCTTGGGAATGGAAAGAGTAGGGAGACAATTTATAGGTTACCCCATGAACTTAGCAACAATCCCACACTATCCAAACCAACCAAAAGCCCTTGCACATGAGGAGACATCTCGTCTCGAAGCTTTGCTCATGTCAATGATAAAAGCACAAGGGAAATTGGAAGAAATGATTGAAGAGGCAAATTTGGCAACAAACGAAGCTTTTTCAAAGTTAGCAGAAAGGATTGACAAGATATCTATGGGAAAAGAAGCAACCAAGGATAATCACAAGGAACCTAACCTTGAAGAAGGGAAGATCCTCATTCCCTCCAAACTTAAAGATCCAGGTTGTTTCAACATCTCGTTCACCATGTGTTTCCATAAGGTAAGAGGTGCATTGTGTGACTTAGGAGCTTCAATTAGCGTCATGCCTTTTGATGTCTATAATGAACATTGCCCTATACAAATGAAATTCACTAGTACTAGCCTCCAACTTGCCGATGGATCTATGAATACTCCGGCAGGAATTGTGGAAGATGTCCCAATACGGATTAGGTACTTCCTCGTCCCCGTCGATTTTTATGTAATATATTCAAAGGGAGAAAGGGATGACCATATCATATTAGGGAGACCCTTCCTAAACACGGTTGGAGCATGTATTGATGTGAAAGGAGAACATATCACATTTGAAATAGGTGGATCGAGTGCCACCTTTGACAAAAAGGGGGATGTGTTGAGCGTTGGGGATGGCGACCTAGAGGCTTTTAAAGCTGCGGAGGAATGACAAGATTGCTATTGGTGTTGGCAAAAAAGGTAAATGAGGAAACTTCAAGGACGAATCCAGCTACTAAGAGCTAAAATCTCTTCATAAGGCTTAAGGAGGGATAGAACAACAAAGTCTAGCATGACTCAAAATGCGCTTGTCGGGAGGCAACCCGTCTTTTTCTTTTCTTTTTCTTTACGCATTCTTTTTTTTTTACTTATTAGACAATGATTTTTATTTTGGACTATTATATTTGGACTCTATATTTTTGGATTTTATGTTGTAATAGTTAGGAACACTTTCTTCGTTTTACTTGTTATTATGCATATTTCGTCAATAGATTTTCGTACTTAGAATCGGAGGACCTTTTGAGACAAGACGAAGCTATCCTTGGCACAAGTTGTCAAGATCACTAAGGTTAGTAAGTATGTGCAAGGACATAGCCAAAAGGTAAGAGCAAGTGGCAAAGAAAATAGAAACAAAAACCGAAGCAGCAGGTTTCCCCGATCGGATCCATGCTTACCCGATCGGGTAAATGGTCTGTTTCATGTTTTACTCTATTTTCTTCTATAAAACCCATTTGCTACCCTTTTGTTTACTACCTTATACTCGTGTTCTTCAATCTAAAAGCTGAAATTTTCTCAAAACCCTCAATTCTTGGTCTATTCTTGCAAAATTTGTTCCTATAGTTTATCAAGGGCAACTACTAATCATCATCCAGTAAGTTATTTCTACTTTAGTTACTTCAATCTCTCTATATTTTTCAGAAATCCAACATAAACAAACCCTAACTCCAATTTGGGGGTTCTTGATTTTGATTGTAAAACTTGTTTAAATTGGATTTCCAATGATTCTTACATGCTATAGAGTGAATTCTAGTGATTAATTAGGATGATTACTTTGATTTGGATGATTATTTGCTAATTTAGATGCTTATCTTTACTTTATGCTAAGAGCTTTTGTTTAAGTGATAGTATGATGCTTAAATTCATGCCTTATACTATGCACTTATGATCTTGTCATGTTAAGTTAGCATTGGTACCTTTAGGAAGTAGCCAAATTCATTCAAGTATATGTTGCTCACCTAATTAACATATTGCTATGCTTATAACATCCATTTGTGCTTAAAGATAGCATGACAATGTTTTACTAAGGTCACTATACTTGAATTTGTGCTTAAAGCTTAGTATTCTAACACTTATGCTATCCACTTGTGTTTACAAATGAAGTGTTTTAATACTAGTTATTTGTAGAAAATGGCGCCTTTACTAAGGAAATCAAAGAGGGCAAGAACCTCCACTCAAGGAGAGAGTAGTAGAGCACAAGAGGAGGATATTGAAATGCTTGATGCTAATGAACAACCCGAGAATCAAGGAAATGCTATGCATGATCCTAGTTTCCCGGATGTACAATTTAGCTCACATGAGCAATGGCAAAAATGGTGCGTACTTAAAAGCAAAGGTATGAGGGCTACTAAGTTCCTCAACGTTTCTTCTTTAAGGCATATGAAACTTCTTGAGCATGTTAAAGTGTTGTTTAGGGGTCTAAGTATGAGTGCTAGCATGAACTTTAGCTATGAGACTTTCCCTCAATTAACTCTTGAATTTTTGAGCTCATTTGAGTTGCATCGGTCTAGAAATAGAAATACTATGCCCCAAGTTCGGTTTCGTTTGTTCAATGATGATTATAGTATGAACTTGAAGCACTTTGCTAGTTATTTTGGTCTTACCACTGCAAACACTGTTATCTCACCTTCGGAAAGCTTTGATGTTAGCCTGCTTTGGAGTGCTATTTCGACTTACCCTGTCTCTCGTTGGGACCACATCCCACACCAACATATACATCATCCCGCCATTAGAATCTGGCAAAGATTCATGGGATGGACCTTTTTGGGTCGTGCTGAACCTCATTTGGTGAGACGAGTAGAGTTAGAAATGTTTGGAGGATTTTTGAATGTAGATGGTGGTGTACCATGGTCTGTTAGTATACCGTATCATTTTGCTGTTCAGTTGACCAAAGCTGTTAATCCTAAGAACACAGCCATTGTCTATGGAGGTCTTATCACTCACTTAGCTATGCAAGTTTGTGGCTTTAACCAAGCCACCACCGACCTTCAGGCATTGACTACACCTCCCACCGAGATGGGAAATGGGTTAGATTATGCATACTTTGTTCAGCTCAACTGGTTTCGTGCTTCTCACCCCCATATGATTTGGAGGATTGCTGGCCGTGACTCGGTCAAGTTGATCGCCGAGTTAGAGCAAATTCCATTTCTTCGGCAGCGACCTCCACTTCAGGAGGGTGAGTCTATCTTACCTCAACCTACCTACTACCTCCCTGTTGGGGATATTACTCCCATTGACCCCCCTGTTCAGCTTAGATCCAGCCGCCCTGAGGTTGGATCATCTTCTCACTCGACCCATGCTGAGGGCGATTTAGCCGCCATGTTTGAAGCTTTAACATTGTCTGTCAATAGAATTCAGTCCGACCAACAGCTTGCTTTGCACCCCATATATGACCACTTTGCTAGGCAAGGTGTGATTAGACCCGAGGGCCCCCACCCGTCTTTTTATACTTGGCCCGAGGGGAGGTATGGAGCTGCTTATGGTGCAGGTGTGCCGCGAACCGGACCGGATTATTTTGGAACCGACTATGGCGTAGAGCGGTTTGGAGGGTATGGAGGTGATTTTCCTGATTACCAAGTGGAGGAGTATCAAACCTTTAGAGCCAGCAACCCAACCGGGATCTTTTCTTCTCGTGGTAGTTATCATTCTGCAGATGATACCCACTATGCAGATGCTTCTGGATTCGAACCCGAGCCACCTCCTTCTGAGAGGAGAGGCCGTGGCTGGTGGCCTTTGTGATTTGATAATGAGCTCCCCTTGTTTATACTAGCTTGGGGGAGGCTGGCCATTTTGTAAGAATTTTATTCCTTTTCTTTATTTTTCACATTTTTAGTTTTATTTTGCCTTTTTCCCATTAGAATCTCATATGGTTTCTCTGTTCCATGTGCTGTCAACCGTTTCTCGGTTTGTTTCTGTTATAATTGCATGCACATTGAGGACAATGTGAAGTTTTAGCTTGGGGGAGGATTTGCATTTAGGAACTGCATTTAGGATTGCATTTAGATTTTAAGTTTTCTTTTTAGTTTATTTTCTTTTAGTTTTCTTAATTTCTTTTTAGTTTTTATAGGAAAAAATTTCGAAAAAAACAAAAAGAAAAGATCATTTCCATCTTACATTTCTCATTTTGTAGTTTTTATAAGCTGATGTTTCGTTTTATTATGAGGAATTGTGCATTCATGGGGATGTCTTGTACACAGTAGATAGGGAATTGCATTTGGACTTAATTAAGCTTGATCTTGACTTTGGCAAGCTACTCATATTGTAAGGTAGAGCCTCCAGTGGTCGGTACATCTGAACCCGATCCCAGTTTAGGAGTGAGTAGTTTCTCCTTATAGTCTGTGTTACATCAAAACGCATAAGTATGGTTTTTATTCCATTTTCTATAAGTATTACTGTCATGATCTACATTTTGAAGCCATTCAATCTCTTGTTCACCTTTCAAAAAAAAAAACACCCTTCTTTCTAGCTACATTATAAATTTGCCTACCCTTGTTGAGCTAGTAACCGACTATATGTGTAGGGGTGTTCTATGATTTTGCGATGTTATGATAATGCCACCATTTGGTGTGAGCTGTCTCGGGATTACTGATTTCCGGGTTTTTGGTGAAAGAGAGAAAAAGAAGAAAAAAAAAGAGCTTTGAAAATTATGGAAAAAGAAAAATGAAAAATGAAATTGAAAGCTCAAAAGAAAAGAAAAGAAAAGAGGAAAAACGCTTCCATGAAATGAAAAGAAAGAAAATTATGGGAAGTCGTATCTTGATGATAATGTTTAATAAGCCAATATGTTGCTTTTGGCTTTGACTATTATCGATGGGAATTGGTATGATTTGGATTGAGTATCCACTACACATTTGGTTATTACTAGCTTGACTTTAAGCTCCACATGACCAAATTCATTTGTCCACTTTCTTACCCAAATTTCCCAAGCATCTTCTGTACTTTACTCTAGTGCTTCTTACATTATAATTTGATCATGAATAGTTTTACTTAATGATTTCGGATTGTCTACCATACTAGACTGCGGGCACATTCTTATAAGTTGTAGATAGGTGAGTGTCACTTCAAATTTGAACCAATATTTCCTATTTTACAAAAATTTGAGTGATGAGTGTACCGTGAGAGTCCATTGTCAAAAGATCATGCAAGAGCTGAAAAAGGTCCGAAGAATATTTTCTATGCTGCGCCGTTATGTAAATCTCAACCATGTTTTGCATTTTTCTTTCGCCCTTGTTGCTGTGGGTTTATGATTCATCTACTTATTAGAGCTTACTTTTTGAGATTTGCATGATAGATTGATCATCGTTAGCTACCCTTGTCCTAGTTATGCTTGTTATATTTGCTTGAGGACAAGCAAGGGTTTAGCTTGGGGGAGTTTGATAAGTGATATTTTGTATTGATTTATCCCCCGTTTTAGCTCGGTTTCTATACGATTTATGAGCTTTGTTAAGTGAATAACGAGCTAATACTGCTATTCTAGTTGTTTTGCGTGTTTTGACTCGTTTTATAGGAAATGAAGCGGTTTTGCTATATTTTCCTACTGCACTGAAACTATTTAGAAAAGACAACTAAACAATGACAAATTGAGCTAAGATTAAGACACTTGCAAGTACTCTGTTTCTGTTTGAATTGATTGTTAAAGAACAAGGATAGGACCTTAACCAAAGCACAAAGCCAATGGTTGAGGGTTGAACCTTGATCCCAGCACACAGCTAAGGACCCAAGCTCACTTCCAAGCACAAAGCAAAGGAAGTTGTCTCAAGCACACAGCCAAGAGATGCAACAGAAACAAGGTTTCAGTTTTATGTTTTACTTCAAATCTGATTTGCATTTCATTAGGTAAAGGCCTTATATAGGCAACAAGGATACAACTCAGACGTTAGGAGATATCTAGGGCCACAAAGGCTTACAACATGAAACAAAATAACAGCTACAAACTTGCAGGAAAACTGACATAAAGTAGATAAAGCAGAAAAGTAATTCTAATAGGACAATCTGCCTTAATGGGTTTGTTGGGGTTGAAACTGGTGGAGGGGTGGACTTCTGAGCTTGATTCTTGAGCTCAACTGAAGTGGGATGGATGCCAAAGGTCCTTCTAAAAGGCCCTCGAGTTTGTTTGATCATAAAAGGAAAGTTGGATAGTGACATGTTAACTACTGCAAAAAGGCTGAAATCTGGACAGTCTGAAGTTGTCCCTAAGCTAACTCTTTGTGTGTTTGTTTCTGGGGAGGGAAGTCCTGGGGAAAGTTGTAGAGGACCTTCCCAAGACATAGGTTTGAGGGTTGGTTAGGCTTGTTTGATTGTGTGGGGCCCCATGGACCTTGTTTAGGAAGGCTGTGATAGGCTGTTTTTGGCTGGAGGCTGTTTTTGTTTTGTTGGGTTTGTTGGGCTGTTGGCTGAGCCTTGTTGTGGCCTAGTCTTGGGAAGTGGATGGCTAGGCTTTGTTCTGGTTGTGGTGGTGTTGTCTTAGCAGGCTTGAAGTGGTTGTGGCTTGGACTGAATAGAACATTGTCATAGCTGGTCATGGTGTTGTCTGAATGTAGGTTGTTGTTTTGATGTTGAGTCTTGTCTTGAGTTTGTGTCTTGTCTTGAGCTCGTGTCATGGCTCGTGTCTTGGCTTGGTCACATACTCCCGTTGCAACCTCCTTTTCTTGAAAAGGATTTGCCCTCAAATCTTCCTCACCCTCATCATCTGATTCACCATGGTAAGGACTCAGGTCTCCAACATTGAAAGTACCATGTACACCATAGCTTCCTGGTAGATCCACCTTGTAAGCATTGGTGCCTATCTTCTCCAATATCTCAAATGGTCCATCAGCCCTTGGCATGAGCTTGTTTCTCCTCTTGTCTGGAAATCTCTCTTTTCTTAAATGCAACCATACAAGATCCCCTGCTTTGAATTCCCTTGCTTTCTTAGGCCCCTTGGACCTGGCCTTGTACAACTCATTGGACCTTTCAATCTGCTTCTTGACTTGCTCATGAATCTGTATCATTTGCTCAACTCTTTTCTTTGCATCATAGCTTGCCTTGTTTCCTTTGACTGGTGCTAGGTCTGTAGGCATGAGAGGATTAGTGCCATAAACTGTTTCAAAAGGACTTTTACCTGTGCTGCTGGAGGGAGCTCTGTTGAAGGCAAACTCAGCTTGTGCTAGCTTGAGGTCCCAATCTTTCAATGACTTAGAAACAATGCTCCTTAAGATCTTCCCTAGTGTTCTGTTAGTGACTTCTGTCTGCCCATCAGTTTGGGGATGGTGAGAAGTACTAAACAATAACCTAGTCTTCAATAGCTTCCACAAGGTTCTCCAGAAATGGCTCATGAACTTTGTGTCTCTATCTGAGACAATGCTTCTAGGGACCCCATGTAACTTGACAACCTCCCTAAAGTATAGTTCAGCTACCCCCAATGCATCCTCAGTCTTCTTACAAGCAATGAAATGTGCCATCTTGCTGAATCTATCTACAACCACCATGATTGAATCTTTTCCCCTTTGAGTTCTAGGTAAGGCTACAATAAAGTCCATACTGAGGTCTTCCCATGGCTTGTTGGGTACTGGAAGTGGTGTGTAAGGGCCTGCTTGAAAGTGTGCCTTGGCTAGTTGACAAGATCTGCATCTTTTGAGGGCATCTTGCACATCACTGAGCATCTTAGGCCAATAGAACTGATCTTGTAAGATGTCATAGGTCTTCTGTACCCCAAAGTGACCAGCAAGGCCATTGGAGTGAACCTCTTTGACCAGTAGTCCCCTATAAGGTCCCTTAGGCACACACAGTTTGTTTCCATAGAATAAGTATCCTTCTTGAGCTGTGTACTTGCTCCCTTTCTTGACTTGCCCTTCTTGGTGTACCTCCCATTCATGCTTGAAGTCTGGGTCCTCTTGATAGAGCTCTTTCATAAATTCAAACCCCAACACCCTTTGCTCCATGAAGGTCAACATTACAGACCTTCTAGACAATGCATCAGCTACAACATTGTTCTTACCCTTCTATATACTTGCTGGAGAATGAGAAGGATTGCAAGAACTCTACCCATTTGGCATGCCTGGGGTTGAGTTTGTGTTGTCCATTGATGTATTTGAGAGCCTCATGATCAGAATGAAGCACAAAAGGCTTAGGCTTCAAGTAGTGTCCCCAATGATTCAATGCTCTCACAATGGCATAGAATTCCTTGTCATATGTGGAATAGTTAAGCTTGGCCCCATTTAGCTTCTCACTAAAGTATGCCACAGGTTTCTTTTCTTGAGTAAGCACAGCTCCTATGCCAAGACCACTGGCATCACACTCTACCTCAAAGAGTTTGTTAAAGTCTGGTAGAACCAATATTGGAGACTTGCACAATAGCTCTTTGATCAGATTGAAGGACCTTTCAGCCTTCTCATTCCACTTGAACTCTCCCTTCTTCATGCACTCAGTAATAGGGGCCATGATTGAACTAAACCCTTGTATGAACCTCCTATAGAAAGATGCCAACCCATGGAAACTTCTTACATCAGTAACAGTTTGGGGAATGGGCCATTCCTTGATTGCTTGCACTTTCTCAGGATCAACTGCTACCCCTTTCTTAGAGATGATGAACCCAAGGAAGTAAACCTCAGGCTGCATGAAGGTGCACTTCTCTAGCTTGCCATACAACTTGTTTTCTCTTAGGACCTCAAACAACAACTTCAGATGTTGCAAATGTTCTCCCTTAGTTGAACTGTAAATAAGAATATCATCAAAGTAAACCACTACACACTTGCCTAAGTAAGGCCTTAGGACTTCTGTCATCAACCTCATGAAGGTGCTAGGGGCATTAGACAACCCAAAAGGCATCACCAGCCATTCATAGAGCCCATGTTTAGTCTTGAAAGCTGTCTTCCATTCATCCCCTGCTCTTATCCTCACTTGGTGGTAGCCCTGCCTCAGATCAATCTTAGTGAACACTTGAGCCCCACTTAGCTCATCCAGAATATCATTAAGTCTAGGTATGGGAAACCTATACTTGATGGTAATGTTGTTGATGGCCCTACTATCAATACACATACGCCAAGTCCCATCCTTCTTTGGCACAAGCAAGGCTGGTACAGCACAAGGACTGAGGGACTCTCTGACATAGCCCTTGTTGAGTAGTTCACCTACTTGAAGTTGGAGCTCTTGTGTAGCCTTAGGGTCACTCCTGTAGGCTGGCTTGTTGGGTAAGATAGCTCCAGGCACTAGGTCAATGTGGTGTTCTATCCCTCTCAGTGGTGGCAGTCCACTAGGAAGCTCAGTAGGGAAGACATCACCATAACTCTCTAGGATAGATTTGACCTCTTCAGGGATAACAATGATACTCATCCCAGTCTCCTTGACTAGCAATATGTATACAGGTTGTAGCTCACTTAGCTCTTGTGCTATTTCTGATTCACTTATCAACATGACTTCTTTGGAAGCCTCACTCATGGGGTTTGGGTTGATCTTTAAAGCAGGTGGTAAAGGTGCTAGGGTGATCTTCTTCTTCCCATACTTGAAGGTGTAAGTGTTGTCTCTCCCATGGTGTATGGCATCCCTATCAAACTCCCATGGTCTCCCAAGCAGAAGGTGACATGCATCCATAGGTAGAACATCACAAAGACTCTCATCCACATACCCTTTACCAATTGAGAAAGGTATAACACATTGTTTATCCACCTTGATTTCAGCCCCTTTGTTTAGCCATCTGAGTTTGTAAGGTAGGGGGTGGTCTTTGGTGGGTAGAGCTAGCTTGTCTATCAGTGTTTTGGAGGCCACATTAGTGCAGCTTCCCCCATCAATAATGAGGTTACATACTCTACCCTTGATGGTACATCTGGTCCTAAAGATCTGGTGTCTTTGGTCCTCTTCCAAAGGTTGTGGTTGAGTATGCATTACCCTCCATGTTACCAAACTTAACCCTGCATCAGGCTCTATCAACTCCTCACTAGCCTCTACCTCAGGCTCTTCCATCTCTTCATCACAGACCAACACTTCATCATCTCCCCAATGGATTACTTCTAGGGTACTCAGAGCCCTTTTAGATGGACATTCTCTAGCAAAATGTCCATACCCTTGACATTGAAAGCACTTTTTGAGAGGGGTAGTCTTCCTTTGGCCTGCCTCAACAGCCTTGCCTTTATCAAGGTTGAAAGGAGTCTTAACAGGAACCACAGGTTCTCCTATCTTAACTCCTACAAAAGGTTTGAAGGTGGGGGTTCTGGAAGGTGTCTTAGAAGCACTGGCCTTTCCTTTTCCCAATTTTTCTACCCTTAAAGACAAGTTGACAGCTTCCTCAAAGGAGTATATGTTTTGTAGCCTGACTTTGCTAGCTATCCTTTCATCCAACCCCTCTAAGAACCTTGCTATCTTTTGTTCAGATTTCTCAACAACCTCACATTGCAAAGTGAGTTGTTCAAAGTCTCTTAGGTAGGACTCTAAAGGTCTTTGGTCTTGCTTTAGGTGAGTAAGCTTAATGAACATGTCTTGAGTGTAGTCCCTAGAGACAAACTTAGCTCTCATTTTCTTTTTCAGTTTGAGCCATGACTTTACAGGTTCTTTCCCTTCTCTAACCCTCAAGGTTTTCATGTTTTCATACCAAAGTGAGGCATAGCCTTTTAGTTTCATGATAGCAACCTTAAAAGCCTTTCTATCAGTGTATCCTTTAAACTCAAAGACTCTTTCTACAGACCTTAGCCAATCTAAGAAATCATCAGGGTTCAAGCTACCTAGAAAGTCAGGAATCTCTACCTTGATATCTTTGTCTTGGTGTCTGAGAAGATTGTGATCTGAGCCATCTGAATCTGACATTTCAAACTGATCTACAGGTTGTCTCCTCCTTACTCCACCTTGTGGGAAAGGTGCTCCTCTTCCTCGACCTCTGCCTCCCCTTGTATCATTGTTCTGTTGGCCCTCAAGGAGTTCATTGACAGATCTAGAGACCTCCATTACAGTTCTGACAAGATCTTGAACTGTGTTTTCAATACCTGTGATTCTCTCTTCACTCATGGTTGTATTTTGTGTTTTTAATGTAGTTAGGTAGATGAACTCACAAACCAAAGCTCTGATAACCAATTTGCACTGAAACTATTCAGAAAAGACAACTAAACAATGACAAATTGAGCTAAGATTAAGACACTTGCAAGTACTCTGTTTCTGTTTGAATTGATTGTTAAAGAACAAGGATAGGACCTTAACCAAAGCACAAAGCCAATGGTTGAGGGTTGAACCTTGATCCCAGCACACAGCTAAGGACCCAAGCTCACTTCCAAGCACAAAGCAAAGGAAGTTGTCTCAAGCACACAGCCAAGAGATGCAACAGAAACAAGGTTTCAGTTTTATGTTTTACTTCAAATCTGATTTGCATTTCATTAGGTAAAGGCCTTATATAGGCAACAAGGATACAACTCAGACGTTAGGAGATATCTAGGGCCACAAAGGCTTACAACATGAAACAAAATAACAGCTACAAACTTGCAGGAAAACTGACATAAAGTAGATAAAGCAGAAAAGTAATTCTAATAGGACAATCTGCCTTAATGGGTTTGTTGGGGTTGAAACTGGTGGAGGGGTGGACTTCTGAGCTTGATTCTTGAGCTCAACTGAAGTGGGATGGATGCCAAAGGTCCTTCTAAAAGGCCCTCGAGTTTGTTTGATCATAAAAGGAAAGTTTGATAGTGACATGTTAACTACTGCAAAAAGGCTGAAATCTGGACAGTCTGAAGTTGTCCCTAAGCTAACTCTTTGTGTGTTTGTTTCTGGGAGGGAAGTCCTGGGGAAAGTTGTAGAGGACCTTCCCAAGACATAGGTTTGAGGGTTGGTTAGGCTTGTTTGATTGTGTGGGGCCCCATGGACCTTGTTTAGAAAGGCTGTGATAGGCTGTTTTTGGCTGGGGGCTGTTTTTGTTTGTGTTGGGTTTGTTGGGCTGTTGGCTGAGCTTTGTTGTGGCCTAGTCTTGGGAAGTGGATGGCTAGGCTTTGTTCTGGTTGTGGTGGTGTTGTCTTAGCAGGCTTGAAGTGGTTGTGGCTTGGACTGAATAGAACATTGTCATAGCTGGTCATGGTGTTGTCTGAATGTATGTTGTTGTTTTGATGTTGAGTCTTGTCTTGAGTTTGTGTCTTGTCTTGAGCTCGTGTCATGGCTCGTGTCTTGGCTTGGTCACATACTCCCGTTGCACCTACTTTATGGAGCAAAGACACTAGGATACGAGTTTTCAAGGAATTGATGATAGCCAGTTCACAATTTCATTACAATTCCGCTACATCTTTCCTCGAATGGACTCAATTTGGAATTTGGCTTTGGACTTTAAGAAGAAAACTCAACCCAAGTCAAGATAAGATCAGCCCAAGCCCAATTCCGTAATGCATTGACCAAAGACTAAGGCATAGGATTCCGTGCCTAAGATGAAAAGACGGAAAATCCGACTTACACAAAAACCCGATCGGATTGCCTGTTACCCGATCGGGTATTTCTGTAAGAAGACGTTACTTGGCTCTTCTTCAATCCGAGTTTAAATAGGTGGTTTAATGCATTGACTAGGGTACGAATTTGCAAGAGGATCAGCAGCCATGCAGCCTTATAAAAGCCAATGATCATCCAAGCATCAAAACACACAATCTTACAATAATCTAATAATCTATTATCATTTCTTTTAGCACACTTTCTTACAAGTTTTTATAGCTTTCTTAGTATTTCTCTAGTGTTTACTTAGCTTTTGTTATTGGGTATTTGTTCTTACTTTCATTCTTATATACTCATTTTCCTTATCGGTAATTCTCTAATCTTATTTACTTATGCAATTTTAACCACCATGAATTATAATCTCACTAGTATCATTTTCATAATATTGTTGTTAGTAGGAAATTAACCTAAAATCAATTTAGTTAAAACCAAAGTATTATTTAGCATGTCACCTTATAATATACCTAATCATATAATCCTTAAAAATATCATTAGAATCATTGTTAACATAATCACCATAATCACTTTAGTATTTGTATTTCATAGTTTAATTTCTTACATCTTTTTCTTACTAATCTACTTAATCACATAATCACATAGATTAGATTAATTCTAATATTGTAAAATTATTATTGTGTAAATAAAATAAATAGAGTTGTAATATTTGAAATGATTTACGAGTTAAATGAATTATAAGAAGAGTAGTTACCAATTGAACCGTCTAAATTGTTTCTTCCTTTGGTCGTGTCAAATTCTATAACTTTGTTTAGTGGCCATAAGCAATTGTTTGTATTAGTCATTTCTATCTTTATGACGAGAGTTGGGATAGGAATTAGGACTATCAATAGGGGTTTAGTGACTTAACCATGCTGAAAGGACGTTAGGACCCACTAAAAGGTCGGTACGAATCCGGAAGGAATATACCGCTACAAGGCCTAGACAATCATAAGTAATTCTAATATTGGTATCTATGAAACTTTTAACTAGTTTTACATGTATTTCTCTTTCACTATATCAACTTGATTAGTTAGTTTAATTTATCGTTTTAGATAGTTTATTTTATTGTCTTTTTATTTCTGTTATTAGATAGTTTACTTTATCGTTATCTAGTTAGTTTATCGTCTTTTTATTTCCGTTCCTAGATAGTTTTTATTATTGTTATTCTCTGGTTAATTAGTTTAGTTAGTTAGACTTTCAATATTGTCATTTAAATACCGTCTTTAGTTAGAAATTAGTTGTTAATATTCGGATCAGAGGACTTCCCCGATCGGGTACGTGACAACCCGATCGGGTATGTCTTCTGTTCTGGGTTTTTTGTTTTGCAATTTACATATTTGTTCTTACATATCGTCATTTATATTCTTGTCATTTTATTTTATGTTAATAGTTCAGACAAACAACTCAAGTGACTCGATTTTAAATGAAAACCCATCCATAACAATTCATAAGTAACACGTACTCCCTGAGGATCGACACCCTACTTCCCTAATTACATTCCTTATGTTGTTAGCCTAGTCCGGGTAAATTATTTTTGTTTCGGGACCGCGACAGAATCGATCATAGCCTATCTTAGTCTTAACCCGGTCGGTGTTAATCCTAATTTGCGAGACTAATTAATTAATCCTGGCCAGTAATTAAGCAACTAAATTTAAAACGATAATAAAAAGATAACCATGCTATTGCAATTCAATTAATTAGTCTATCCCTTCTAACAATCCTAGATCCCCTTTCAACCCTAGATAAGAATTTAGCTACTCATAACGATATTAATAACAACGATAATAAATAAAGTAAACATGATTAACAATAATAAAAGGATTAACAAAGAATAATTAAAGAACTAGAAAGTAACTAATTGAATAACAAAGGAACGTAATGTTATGCTATATTGTTTTGTTGCTGCAAAATTGTCTACCACGGGATTCGAACCCAGATCCTTGTACTTAACCATTTTGATTTGATATATTAAATTCACATTTTTACTTAAAAAAAGAATAACAAAGGAAGATTAAAGAGTACCGATTACAAGTTGAACTAAAAACAATAGTCTTGATGAATCAAATCCAGTAGCAACGCAAACAAAACTTCAGTTTCTAATATTAAAGCGTCCCCTAATTATGAAAGACGAGTTTTCCTTTTATAATAACAATCTAATTAACTAGTTTAAACTAATTTAGGAAATCCGAAAGCTGTCTAATACTAGGCTGCTCGATTGAGCAAAGGTGAATCTGCTCGATCGAGCATGACGTCAGCACGACTCGATCGAGCAGAGTGATGTTGCTTGATCGAGCATCCTTCAGATGGCTCGTTTCTTCGTTTTTCTTCATTTACTCTCCACCGCTCTCGATTCTCGTGCCTAACCTTCTATGATCTGACTCCGCTATGCTCCATACCAACTCAAAAAGCTCCAAATGCATCCAATCTGCATTAAAACATAATAGAAGCGGCATAATCAATATTCTAGCTAAAATAGCATAGAAACAAGTAAGGAAAGACGATAAATCAAGTCTTATGTATCTAAGGGAAGCATAAAATATGTAA
The DNA here is from genome assembly GCA_022085475.1 of Heliosperma pusillum. Lineage (NCBI taxonomy): Eukaryota > Viridiplantae > Streptophyta > Magnoliopsida > Caryophyllales > Caryophyllaceae > Heliosperma > Heliosperma pusillum. The sequence goes on along the minus strand of JAIUZE010024176.1, from coordinate 21,216 downwards.
AAAAAAGTGATCATTAATAACGTTGAAGAAGCTACTTGGGAGTCCGAAGATCCGATGAGGGAGAAGTATCCTTCTCTCTTCGAGGTATGTTTGATTACGAGAACGTAACCTTTCTTTTAAACGGGGGTGGGGCCGGGTGGGGGATAAGGTTGTTTGTTTTGTTTATTAAAGTTTCTCTTTTTTTCCATATTGTTCGATATTTTGTTGCTTAGTATTATTCTATTCGTTTTGCGGTTTGTTGTTGTGTTGGTGTTGGAGGCAGTGATGTCGTGGTAGGGTGTTGATTGTTTTTTTATTGTGGGAACTTCGGGGACTAATTTCTCTTTAAAGAGGGAATATTGTAATCCTCAAGTATTACTAGGTCGAGGAAAAAGAGTGTACTCGGCCAGATGAGTGTGTTACTCGGACGAGTTGTGTATCAGCTCGGCCGGTCGAGTGGTCGGTACTCGGTCGAGTGTGTGGTCACTTGATGTGACGGTTTTATACCGTCTTTACAAACCCAATTATTAGCTACTTTAGCCTTGATTTATGTTATTTATAGTTACTTTAGCTCATTAATGCATTTTGGTAATAGAAGCATTGTTTAGATGTATTCTACGCAATTCGGGTTTAATGTGTAGGTGCCATGTTCAAGAATCGCATTCCTATTTTTGGAAGTGACTTGGACATTTTTCCACTTATTCCTTGGACTAAATTCATGCCAAAGCTTGTACAAGTCAAAGCCAAAACAATGAGTCAAAGTATGGAAGCAAGGAAAAAAAGGTAGCCTCGTGGCGCGGCAAAAAGGGTTGTTTCAAAAGCCGCGTGGAGAGGTTATCCTCGTGTCGCGGCTCAGCATTGGATTCCGGGGGTTACTCTAATTCTCCATTATTTCGACAATTATGTTCAAACATTATGAGACTTTATGAAGATGTCTTTTTGAGACCTATATAAGAACATGATTGTTGATAACTTTAGAGATATCATCTTCCATCTTTTAATCATTATAAAATACAAAATAATTCTTAGTTTGCTTTAGTTAATACTTTTTGTATGGAAGGCTAACTTTCTCATCTTAGGTCAAGCAATTGAAGCAAATGAATTAGTATTTTGTAAGACTCTTTACTCTATATTTTTACCTCTTAAATATTGATTATATTTTAATTTATTATTATGATTATTGATAGTTCTTGCTAGTTTGATCTCCTAGTTTGTCTTATCTTTAATCTATTGCTAGTTTAGGAATTTGAATCTTTTGTTCACTTGCCTAGACATTGGTAGCAACTATAGCTCATCAACTTGTATGCTTTTAGTCGTTATTGAATTGTAAGAGAATATTTATCATATGAATTAAAGTGTTGAACCTCTTGTGTATGCATTTGTTCATCTTTGTTGGGTTCTCTAATTATAACCTATGGTATGATTGGATTTAGATACGCGTGGACTAGATTGTCATCACCATAAGGGTTGTTTATGTGCGCTTTTCGCAGTGAATAACTAAAACTAAGGAGAAGTACAAACATATGTTTTAACAACAAAGTATTTAAGAGAATTAGAGTCTAAAAGAGTCAATGATCAAACCTAACTCATTTGTGGAGATTGTAAGACCCAAGATCTTTTTATTTTTATTTACTTTAATCTTTTAATATTTTACTTTGCTAGATTAGACTCAAACCACAAATCCCCCCCATTTTGGTTACCTTAGAACTATTTACATAACACACGTTAACATAGACCTTCCTTGTGGGATCGACCCCTACTTATTCTTACTAATTTGGAGACTCACGACAAGTCTAGCCAAATTTTGGCGCCGTTGCCGCGGAAGGCAATTGGTTTTTTTGAGCTTGTGTAAATATTGTTTTAATTAAGGTTCTTGTGTCTTTTAGTTTAGAAATTTTTTTTCTATTTCCCCCAACAAGAGCATGAATTAGTTCATCACTACTTTGAAAGGCTAGAAGAGTATTTGTTAGTGTTGGAGCCAGTGTCCTCCACAGTTAGTGCAATAACATAAATAAATCTCTGTAGGTTCACAGGGTATACTTTGTATTGTAATCAGTTGATTAACGTTTATCGATAACGGTTGGCTTGCTAGATAAGTTTGACGTTATCGTCATACAGATGGCGGTGATCAACTTGTCCCTAAAAGTCACACCTAAAGGATGTGATTGAGAGATGTGATTATTTGAGAAAATAATCATATTGATGCCTTATTACATGACTAAAAGGTTAGTCGGTGTTTTTGACTAAAAGGTTAGTCAATGTGATGATGATATAATTATTTAATAATGATTAAATAAATTTAGCTGAGACGAATTAACTGTAATTCGTAAATTGAATATAAAAATGTTATATTTAATTGTTGTATATAATGTAAGCTAATTAAATATAAACCGTTATAATTAATTGGAAAATTATAAATATACGGATATTTATAATTAATGATGTATTGTAATGTCGGTCTTTGACTAATGATGATTATAATGGATTACATTATATTAGAAGCTAAAATGACCGGAAAAAGTGTCCAGATACACTCAGGTTTTTCCGGTCAATGGGTAGTTATTTGAGGAGACTAAATCTCCTCATTATTAACCTACTTGTGCCGTGAACAAAAGGGGGAAGGAGAGAAATTTCTAACCTAATTTCTACTCTCTCTCACTTGTGCCTCCATCACTCAAAAATCACAAAAAACCTAAAAAGTTAACTGTAACTTTTAATCATCTTTCTAGCAAAAGGAAGGGCATATCTCGATCTATCTTGGGTGAGACAATTAGGAGGATATCTATTTTGATATCTGTTCTTAGGCCAATTTTGCTAAGGACCAAAGGTTTAATTCATTTTCTCTACATTTGTATCGTTTTCATATCTATGACTTGCAACTTCATATTATATAATTTTTTTTATAATCCTAAATTTTAAGGGGATGTAAACAGTTATTTCCCACAAGTGGTATCAGAGCATTTGGTTACAAAATTATATTATATGTTTTTCATTTTTATGAAATATAAATTTGAGAAAAAAAAAATTGATTTTACCGAAAAAAAATATTTTGTCACGGCTGGAATTTTTTTTTTGTAGCCGTGTGTTTTTTTTTTTAGGGTTTTGTTTTTTCCATTGTTGATTTATTGATATTGTTATTATAATAGGTTAAAATTCAATATAATAAATTTGTGGTTGTTTTAATTTGATAAGGATTGAATTAAAATAAGATGGAATTGTTTTGATTTTGTTGTTGCTATTGTTTTCGGTCTCATTGTTTTAAATTGATAATTCTTGAGTAATGATTCAATTTTAATGATGTTCAAAGCGATTGTGATTAAATGAATATAAGGATAATCTATTTAATAATGATTTAGATGTTCTTTTTATAAGGTTAAATTGAATAATCTAGTTTGAATCAATAGATAATAACGATTAGATATTGAATTTTGTACCGATCTAGCAATTTTGACAACACCGTTTTTTTTCCCGTATGCTGCTACTGTTCATATAAAAAAAAAAAAAAAATTTCTGTTTTTCCGTAGCAGCAGGTTTTTTGATGTTTTTTTTTTATTTGTTTTTCCGGTTGTTTTTGTTTAAACCGTGGAAAATAAAAAAAAATAAAAATTTTTTTTTTTTTTTGTAACTGGTACTGTTCACGTGAACAGTGATCCGTAGAGAGAAAAAAAAAATTGTTTGTTTTTTTTTTTTTGACATTATAAAGATAATGTTTGTTTGTTTGTTATTGTGAAAAGGTTCACAATAATGATACCCGATTATTTTAAAAAGGTTTAAAATAAAAAAGGATTATGAATGATTAAAATTGTTGTGGGCAATTAAGGAATTGTCACATAATTTTGATCGGTTTGAATGGTGGTTTGGATAATTAATCAACATAATTAATGAATTATGTTTTGTAGTATTAATTTAACTAGTTGATGCATTTTATTTTTGATGAATGAATGAATGGTTTAATTTACGTATTTTTGCAATTGGTTGAAAAATGTAATACCTAGTGTGGCTTTAGTTAATCATGTTTTCGTAATGATGAAAACATGGTTTGGATGTAATTTTGAGATCTCGAATCTCCTTTTATTTTTCTTTTAATTATGTTTTGGAATTAGAATGTAAATAGGTTTATTTTGTAATTTTTAAATGTAATTTTAAGAAGACTAGAGACGGAGATCGGATGCTCACTCCCGCTTCATGGACCAAGATGAGACAAAGTCAAGCTTCTCGGGTCCATAAGGATGGATTCCAAACTTGTATTTACTGTTCATTTTGGTAGATAGGCCACACTAGGACCGTTGTAATAGTTTATGTATTTTTCCGTTCTTTTGTTTTTTCATTCACATGTTAAATAATTGCATCATATTCCGCCTAAACCAAACCTAAAATGCATGAAAAATGTTTCATATAGTTTAAATTTTCATCATAGACATACAGATGTCACTCGTTCATAGGGCCATCACCTTAGTCTAAATCATTCACAAAATGCTAGTATTTGTTCACTTAAAATGAATTAAATTGAAGATGATGGGATCTTCCTCTAAAATAAAAATTTAGATTAGTCTTTATAGGAAAAACTTCTACGAACCCCTTCTTCGTCGGAAGTCATAATATGACCCCTTCTACGTTGGGTAAGTAGTGAGTGTTGACCTATTTTATCTCAACATTATAGTACGAGTAATATCTCGGGATTATAATGGACTATAAGATAGAATTTACAGAAATTTATCGACCGAGAATTCTAAAGGTAGAATTAGCCAAAAGGTGGGCTTATCAATTTACAGAAATTGAGTCTTGGGATCATTTATATAATTCTTGAGGGAGGTCAATTGTATAAATGCATGAGTCATCGCATTAAACAGTTTTTGCATTAAGACTTAATTTTAAAACGATGAAACTTATCATAATTTTTCTTCTTTTTCACAGTTTCTTGAATCCGTTATATACAGATATAACTGCTTAAAATAACAAATGGCTGGACGTACAGACGACCCAATGCCAAGTGCTACACTCGCTCGCGAGTCCTGGCTAAAGATCTTTATGGACAACATGAATCAGTCCACGCGACTGAAGAATGATGGGTCCAACTTTGCGGACTGGGAGGCGGCATTACAGAATGCTGTCATTGCTGACGGAAAGCTCAAGTACTTGACTGAGCCACTACCGACTAACCCAGGCCCCAATGCAGGAGCCAATGAATCATTTGCTTATAGTGATTTCGTAATGGAGGCGGGTGCGATAAAGAACGTACTCATCTTTTCAATGAAATCAAATTTGCAAAGGCGATTCATTGCCCATGGTGCGAATAAGATTTTCACCACGCTCTCTAACGAGTTCTCGAAAGCTCCGAGGATCGTTATCTATGAGCATACCTGTCGCTTCTTTGAAGCGAAAACTCAGAGGGCCAAGCAGTTAGCCCACACATTCTTGACATAATTGAGAATGTCGAGAAACTGGAGGCACTTGGTTGCAAAATCGATGAGAAGATCGTCATAGACCGCGTTCTTCATTCACTTCATGATGGTTTTGCCCTTTTCAGGGCAAATTACTATATGAATGATATGCAGAAGAGTCTTCATCAGCGCCACTCACTCCTTGTACAGACAGAGAGTGATCTGAAATTGAGTGGGAGTCTGAAACAGGACGTTCTCATGATTGGCAACAAGGGCAAAGGTATGGGCAAGGCTAAGGCCAACCTAGCAGTAGGGAAGCCGAAATTCAAAAAGCCAGGGCAAGGCAAGAGTGGGCCTGGTGAGTCTAGCGGTAGCTCACAAGGCAAGACAAAGAGCGATGAAGGTAACGTGGAGTTCCACCATTGCCACAAGCTTGGGCATTGGAGGAGGAACTGCCCCGTGTACCGTGAGAAAATAAAAGCAGGCCGCGTCTCTCCTGTTGGTATGTCTTCTTCTTTTATTCATATGATTGAGATTAACCATGCAAGTTTCGGAACTTGGGTATTAGATACTGGTTGTGGTTCTCATCTGTGTAATCATTTGCAGGGCCTAAGAAACATCACAACTCTCGCAAGGGGTGATGTGGACCTGCGAGTGGGGAATGGAGCAAGAGTAGCTGCCGTTTCAGTGGGAACATAAGTAATCCAACTCCCGAGTGGATTTGAGTTATTTCTGAATAACTGTTACTATGTACCCAGTTTATCTACGAACATTATTTCAGTCTCCGTACTTGATAAGGACGGATTTTCGTTTGTAATAAAGGATAATAGCTATATTTTCTCTTTAAACGAAATGATTTAGGGTAAAGCAGTTTCCATGAATGGGATTTATGTTTTAAATCAAACCACAGATATAATGCATGTGAGTAGTAAGAAAGCAAAGGTTGGTGACAAAGATCAAACCTATCTATTGCATTGCCGTATGGGACACATAAATGAAAAACGCGTGAAAAAGCTCATTGATAATGGGACTATCTCCCCATTTGACTATGAATCTTTTGGCACGTGTGAATCATGTTTCATAAGCAAAATGACTCGAATTTCCTTCAAAGGTGTTGGAATGCGCGCTGCTGACCTATTAGGACTCATACATACTGATGTGTGTGGACCTAGGTCAATCAACGCTAGAGATGGCTATAGATATTTTATCACTTTCACGGACGATTTGAGTAATATTGGTTATGTCTACTAATGAAGCCTAAAAGTGAGTCCGTTTACAATTTCAAAGATTCCAGAATAAGGTGAAAACCAGCTGGATAGAAGATTAAAGCACTACGTTCGATCGTGGTGGCGAATATCTTTCGAATGAGTTTGATCAACAACTCAAAGACTGTGGTGTAGTACTACAGTTAACTCCACCTGGAACAACACAATTGAATGGTGTGTCCGAACGGAGAAATCGAACATTACTTGATATGGTTCGATCCATGATGAGTCACACAGTTGTACCTGATTCATTGTGGGGTTATGCTCTTTTGTCAGCTGCTCTAATACTTAACCGAAGTCCGTCTAAAGCTGTAGACAAGACTCCATATGAATTATGGAAGGGAACGGTCCCTAACTTGTCCTTTATTCGGGTTTGGGGCTGTGAGGCTTATGTCAAGTGGATACCTGACGATAAGCTCAGCCCACGATCGGTCAAACCTCACTTGTATGTGGTTAGCCAAAAGGAAAATGTTTGGTCATTACTTTTACTCGCCTACCGAACATTGAGTTTTTGTTGCGGCTAGTGCGACGTTCTTAGAGAAAGAATTTCTCGAGAATAGGACAAGTAATGGAACCTTCGATCTGTCGGAGATTCAAGAACCAACAACTGAGCAACCATTGGAGGAAACTGTTCCTTCATCATCGGTTGCGGTAAATATTCCGGAGGAACCCAGGAGGCCGGGTAGAGTCTTCATTCCTCCAGACAGATACATTGGTATGGTCGAGGAGAATGGGAGAGAGGACGTTTTACTCCTAGAGAGTAACGAACCCGCTACCTATAAAGGTGTCATGACCTGTTCCGACTCTAAGCTATGGCTTGAAGCCATGCAATCCGAGATGGACTCTATGTATGAGAATAACGTATGGGATCTGGTTGACTTACCTGATAAGGTTCGGCCTCTTCATTGCAAATGGCTTTATAAAATAAAGCATTCTGTAGAAGGACAACCAGATACATACAAGGCACGACTAGTGGCAAAGGGTTTCACTCACTCAAGTCAAAGGATGCACTATGAAAAAAAATGAAATTTTTGCAACCCTAGTTATGCTGCGTTCCATTCGGATAATCTTAGCGATTGCCGCTTTTCATGACTATGAAATTTGGAAAATGGATGTGAAAACCGCCTTCTTAAACGGTTATTTGGAGGAGGAGTTGTACATGGTACAACCCGAAGGTTTCATTGATCCTTAAAATCCTAAGAAGGTATGCAAACTTAAGCGTTCCATTTATGGACTTAAGCAAGCCTCTCGGAGTTGGAATCATCGTTTCGACCAGGTGATAAAAGAGAATGGATTTACTCGATCGGTCGAGGAACCATGCTTATATATCAAGTCGAGTGGGAGCAAGATTTTCTTCCTAATATTGTATGTTGATAGGACCATATACTCTTGGATTGGGAATGACATACTCTCTTAACTCTCCTAAACTTCGTAAATTTGGTTACCGAACCATTTCCCATGAAAGATCTGGGTGAAGCACAAAGCATTTTGGGAGCCTTATCTACAGAGATAGATCACGACGGATGTTATCCCTCAGTCAGGAGTCTTATATAGATAAGATTCTTGAGAGGTTCAGCATGACCAACTCCAAAAAGGGGAACCTTCCAATGGTCTCTGGGATGCATTTGAGTAAAGCTCAAGCACCAAAGACATCGGAAGAGGTCGAGCGCATGAGTCGGATTCCTTATGCATCAGCTATAGGATCGATCATGTATGCCATGATATGCACACGTCCAGACGTGGCATATGCATTGATTATGACAAGTCGATACCAAGGCAATCCAGGTGAAACACACTGGATGGCTGTTAAGAATATCCTTAAGTACCTACGGAGGACTAAGGATTGGGTATTGACTTATGGAGGCGACACTGAGCTATGCGCAATCGGTTACGCATATGCTAGCTTCCAAACAGATCGAGATGACTCGAAATCTCAGTCTGGATTCGTTTTTACTCTTAATGGCGCTGCGGTCAGCTGGAAAAGCTCCAAACAAACTGTTATAGCAGATTCTACGACTGAATCCGAGTACTATGCTGCTTCAGAGGCTGCGAAGGAAGCTATATGGATGCGTCAGTTCTTACAAGGACTAACTGTAGTTCCTAGTTTGGATGACCCGATCACCATCTATTGTGATAATAGTGGTGCCATCTTCCAGGCTAAGGAGCCTAAGTCCAGCAACAAGTCTAGGCATGTACAACGGAAGGCTCACATGATCAGAGATTACGTGGAGCAAAGGGAGATAGTGATAGACAAGATTGCTACGGATGATAACGTTGCAGATCCTCTCACTAAACCGGTGAGATATGATAAGCATGAAGGGCACGTTATTTCCATGGGAATTAAGCGTGTTCCTGAGTTGTATTAGTTGTTTTATATGGATTAGACACCTGTATCTTTTTCATAAAAAACCATCTATGAAATCATCGTTTTGTTTTATATTTTGTTTTTCATGTGGGTTGTACTGACAACATTGAACATCACAAAGTGAACTGAATTACATTATATTTTTTTTTGGGTCGGTAATTGCCTACATGAGCTGATAACTCTGGCAATTATTTTGTGACGTCGATTGATGGTGGATTCAACGAGCCATAAGTCAAATTGTTGACTGATCGATCACAGATGCGAGTTATAATGATATTGCGCAGGACATTTTGTGACGACGTTATGGAGTCCTAAATGTTTCAGAACATTAGGTGCCAGGTCGTGGATAGGACATCCATAGTGTTCCTAGAGTCGATTCTTTTGACTATCGACTGTCTCTTGAGATAAAGGCAGTTTTGGGGTGACTTTGGTTTCTTTCTCATGGTCGACCGTAACAGGAGGCTAAGTAGATTTTCACTGGGTCATTTCATACTGCGCTTGTGTCTGCAAGATTCGAGTTGAAGAAAATATCCAACCTTTATCAGGATATGATATTTCTCATGGCCACTCGAGGAGCTGTAACTGAAATGCATGGCCATGCTCGAATGAAGATTCGTTTATCAGTTAAGTTACTCTCTATTCGGGGAAACCACTCTTGATACTGATCACTTGTAAACTACGACCTTTGTGAATACGGACTTTGCAAATTGGTTTACATTGAGTGGGAGAAATTTATGATGGATATGAGAATCGGTTATCGCACATACACTTGTACGGACAAGTGGGAGATTGTTGGAGCCAGTGTCCTCCACAGTTAGTGCAATAACATAAATAAATCTCTGTAGGTTCACAGGGTATACTTTGTATTGTAATCAGTTGATTAACGTTTATCGATAACGGTTGGCTTGCTAGATAAGTTTGACGTTATCGTCATACAGATGGCGGTGATCAACTGGTCCCTAAAAGTCACACCTAAAGGATGTGATTGAGAGATGTGATTATTTGAGAAAATAATCATATTGATGCCTTATTAAATGACTAAAAGGTTAGTCGGTGTTTTTGACTAAAAGGTTAGTCAATGTGATGATGATATAATTATTTAATAATGATTAAATAAATTTAGCTGAGACGAATTAACTGTAATTCGTAAATTGAATATAAAATGTTATATTTAATTGTTGTATATAATGTAAGCTAATTAAACATAAACCGTTATGATTAATTGGAAAATTATAAATATACGGATATTTATAATTAATGATGTATTATAATGTCGGTCTTTGACTAATGACGATTATAATGTATTACATTATATTAGAAGCTAAAATGACCGGAAAAAGTGTCCAGATACACTCAGGTTTTTCCGGTCAATGGGTAGTTATTTGAGGAGACTAAATCTCCTCATTATTAACCTACTTGTGCCGTGAACAAAAGAGGGAAGGAGAGAAATTTCTAACCTAATTTCTACTCTCTCTCACTTGTGCCTCCATCACTCAAAAATCACAAAAAACCTAAAAAGTTAACTGTAACTTTTAATCATCTTTCTAGCAAAAGGAAGGGCATATCTCGATCTATCTTGGGTGAGACAATTAGGAGGATATCTATTTTGATATATGTTCTTAGGCCGATTTTGCTAAGGACCAAAGGTTTAATTCATTTTCTCTATATTTGTATCGTTTTCATATCTATGACTTGCAACTTCATATTATATAATTTTGTTATAATCCTAAATTTTAAGGGGATGTAAACAGTTATTTCCCACAGTTAGAACACCCATATATAGGCAAGAGTCAAGGATTTTGGATTGGGGTTTACTATAATTTTAACCAAGAGACTCAAATAAATGTGCAAGTACAATGTGAGGGTCGGTTCTTTTATTTAAGACATAAAGACAAATGGGATGTTCTTGATCTTTTGTTGGAGAATTCCCGACAATTAGAAATAACCAATTCTACTCTTAATCTTGACCCTTGCTTTGACATCTCACCGAGCCTGGAATTGAGTCCAAGTGATGTTGTGAACAATAATGATTACCATATGCCTCTTATTCTTGATGCGAGTGCTCAAATTTATAATGAGGGAGAGAGTAATGACTTTGATTTCACTTTGTCTTATAGTGAGCCCAAAGTAGATTTTACCTTATCCCCGCAATTTGATGGCGAAGCCTTGGGTAATGACTTGGGTGATATCTTATGGGATTTAGATGACACTTTTGATTGGGTTGGGAAAAACAAAAACTTAATTACGATGATCCAATTTCATAAAGAAACATACCATGACTCTGTGATTATTTTTGAATTACCCAAAGGACATGATGAGTATGTTGTACATGCTTATATGATTATGAGTTATGTATGGTTTGTTTTTATAAGTTGTTATAAAGTCTTAAACAATTCTTTTGATAGCTTGTATGATCTTCTCCTAAGGGCATTGACATGTTCCGCTCTTAACTGAATGATATTTTTCTTATTGAAGAGGTAGTGTTGTGTGACCCCATACTTGGTTCTTAAGCTTGAACATGCGTCGTGCGGGACGTTAAACCAGCGCTTACGAGAGGCAACCCAGTTTTAATGTTTTAATGTGTACATTTGATTTTGAATAACATAGTTTGAGTCCACCAATTGATGCTAAATGGATGATGATGAGAACGCATTTGCAAGCTAATTTTGGATGATCTCTTTTGCTCGGTAATTTCTATACCCTCCCTTTTCTTTTTCTCCCATCCCGTATTTTGTCATTGAGGACAATGTCATGTTCAAGTGTGGGGGAAGGGTTTGAGCTCATTGTGGTGGAATATAGTTGCATTTTGGTTACATTATTCATGTAGTTGCATTTTAGTAATAAACATGGTGGAATTACCTCACTTTTAACACTTGCATGGTTGATATTTTCTAGTTTAGAAATGTAGTTCAGATATTTGAATTAGGAGTTTTAACACTTGCATGGTTGATACTTGTGTCCTTTTTTATGAGTTGAGTTCAACTTGGAGTTCACCTTGTACTCCTAGTGGTGTGAACATGCCTTTGATGGTCATTATTGTCACAAAAATGTAGTTTGATCAAAAATATCCTCCATTATTCTAAAACAAAACAAACAAAATCAATCACAAACAAAAAATTCAAAATGAAAAAAAACATCACAAATAAAGTGGACTGTTTTCATGTTGCGAAGCGAGTATGAGAAGCTATGTTTTCAAGAGCCATGCTATTTTTGCTCTATGGTTAAAAAAGTTGTGTATGGAGCTCAATGCGTTGATTTCACCAATAGTTTGGATCCAAAGGACCGAGTCCGGAGGTGGAACAAAGGGTGATTTTAGTGGATTGAGATTACATTGACATATCTACCAAATCAATGGTGTTCCTAACGTTGCTATGTGAAATCAAATGTTTCAAATGCTCTAAGTGAAGTATATTGTGCTCAAAAGAACAAATCTACCCAAATAAATCAAATGTTGATTGATCGAAGTTTGAATGATGGTTGTGGCGGGTTTTAATGTTTACTAACCCATTAGGCTTGACAAGGCACTCTTTGTTGAACTTGATTCTTTGTAGAGTCGGCTTGAGTGTCCCATGCATTTGTTACGGTTTCCTAAACCTTTCATTTGAACTTACATTTCTCTATTAGAATTGGTTAACATGCAATTGAAAGTGTGAGTATGTTCTTAGTCTAGTTGAGCTTACTCGAGGGCGAGTAAGATCTAAGTGTGGGGGATCACTCGGCCGAGTGGCTCTGTTTTTTGAGACCATGATTGTTTGCACCCGGCCGAGTTAATGTGCACTCGACCGAGTGCTGTCTACTCGGTCAAGTAAGGTGTTACTTGACCGAGTATGTTGAACCATATAGTTATATGATTATTTGTTGATGATGAAAAGTATGTTTGTATAGTATATATGCTTGTGCTTATAATTGTTTGTTTAGTCTTTGTTAGATCAAGCATGATTTGGCACCTAAAGTTATAGCTAGTTTAGCTATAACTTTGATGATTTGTAAAGCAAAGGTGAAAGTAAATTTATAGGTCGTTGTACTATAACTATGGAACTTCTGAAGTAAAGTTATAGTTCGTTGTACTATAACTTTGGAACTACTGAAGTAAAGTTATAGGTGTTTCTATTATAACTTTGGTGATTGTCAAGCTCAAGATCAAAGACAAAGACTTGAAGAAGCTTGTGGAGCTCAAGATGAAGAGCTTATGATTCGAATGAATTAATGATCAACATACTGAAGATCTCTAGGAAAATTTTGTAGTATGGGTCGTCGTTCAATAACGGTAATTTCAATAGTAATATTGGGAAGTAGACTTGACATGCTAAATCACACACCTATCAAAGACAACCAACTGGTCTATAACTGATATAGCTAGGAAAATCAGGATCGTATCCAATTGGAGACTATTATATTTCATTTGCTAAGTCAAGTGTGTCTATGTAACAAATGGGTGGGTGGGGGGGGGGGGGGGTTCTTTAATTTTTTTACTAAACTAATGACAATAAAAAAAAAGAGTAAGGAAGTAGGAACGAGTTTAAATATAAGGAAAAGTGTAATACTCTGTATTTCTAAGTACCTTGTACTCGGTCGAGTAGAGGGAACTCGACCGAGTGTCTTGTGTACTCGTCCGAGTAGAGTGTATTCGGTCGCGTCTGGTTCGTTTGTCAGTTAGGAAACCTTCTGCCTAGTTGGCACTCGGCCGAGTGTAGTGTGCACTCGCTTGAGTGTGGTGTACTCGACCGTGTTCTTCTTGAACTCGACGATTTGATTAAAGATAATTAAGAGGTATTAACGCATAACTTCGTAAGTTTATCATTCATAATCAAATCCTAAACTTTCTAAACTCTCTAAAAACCTCTCAAGTATCTTTAGCCATTCCATCACAAATCGGACTGCTTCTTGTCTTGTTTATTCCAATTGATAAGTGATTCATCTATATGATATATTGTTCTTAATGGTATTGAAACCCTAATTGAATTGGGGGAAAAGAGAAAGGGGTTAGTATTAATTATATGATTTTACATGTTTAGGGGTAGACTTCGTAGAAGAGGACTTTTGATTCCTTGCTTTTGACTACTTGCGGATTTGCTAAAAAGGTAGGGTTTCCCTACTCAGTAGTGTATATTTTAATCATTGGGATGAGATTGTTACTGTGATGTTGTCACTTGTTGATGATGATGGTTACTATTTTGATTATGATGGAGTTCAGGTTTCGAGTTTGGAGTGTTTACTTGGTTATTATTTTTATGTTCCACCAGGAGACAGACCACACCACGAGTTTGCCTCTCCTAGCTCTCCCGCTGCGAGAGGGATGTGCACATTAATGTTCCGGGAATCTCACTTCGGTGAGATGGAATTTTGATGTCCAGTGCTGCGGTCTGGAATCAATAGGTGGTTTTGCAGGTCAGGGATGTTAACCTGATGCAGGTGAGGTGACTACTGTGGTGGGCCTCCGTTTCTATTCATTGGATGATTACTCTTGTTGTCTTGTACAGTGATCGGCTTATATTGTTACTGACCCTGTATTGTTTTCTAAAACTGTTGTGATCCATTGGGGAATGGTGAGCAGGTGATCAGCAAGTTGTTCGTTGAGCTCGCGTTGGAGGAGTTGATGGGATCGCCGCTGTTGAGTCTTTACTTCCGCGATTATTAGTGTCATAGACATCACATTATTTATCTTTACTTTATTAGTTGGATTATTGTTTAGGACGGCATGCCATCTGGATTTGGAATGATGTTTCTTTTATTTAAACATTTTATTTAATAAAGTATTGTTCTATTATGGATAGTTTGATATGGACTACCTTGGGAAACCAAGATGGTAGCATCCCGATATACTAAGGAGGTCTTGTAAGGCTTTTTGGTATATAGGGGTGTTATAAAGTGGTATCAGAGCAACAATTTTGGAAGCTAGAACCAATGAACCCAATGAACTTTGGAGTGTCTAATAAAATGAACCTGGGTAGGAGTTGTAGGGAGCTACCACAAGGATTTGGGAGAGTCCTAAAATATCAACTTTGCCCCTATAACTCTTAGTCGGTAACAACGTGAAGTATCGGGGCGAATATATGCGTAATGTGATTTTTTATGTGTATTGTTGAGAATGTTGTGAAGTAGAGGTGGAATTTAATCATGAATATGAACCGTCTCAAAGAATAAGCAAATGAGTTCACCCATGTTGAGAAACATATCATGGGTGCCTACAATCTAGGGACAATCTTAAGCTTAAAATTTGTGAAAGTTGTAAGGCCCTTCCTAGATGCTTGTCTTGAATACTGGGACTCAGAATTACATGTATTAGCCTTTCCTGGAGGCGATATTTGTCCTTTCCCTTAAGAAATAGCCGCCATTGGAGGATGAGACCCAAAAGACGCTCCAGTTATACCTCTTAACTCCCAAGGGTATAAGAATAAATTCAAGGACCTACTTGGATTGACTAAAGCTAAGGTAGACCGATAGTATACCTCGAAAGGTGTCTGTATGCATGACTTTATGGAGTGATTCATAAATAGGGAGGACCCTTCTTTATCATATGTTGTGAGGCGCAGGGCCTTTGGGGTTTTGCGTTCTGTATGGCCATATTTTCCAGGGGCATATTGACAAGGAGATGAGGAGGAATCCTCTTTTCTTGAGTTTGGTGGAAGAAATGGAGCTGCGCAAAACCCCTAGCTTCATGTGCTTAGGAGAGATTATCCTTGGCCTTGATAACATAAAGGCTAATCGAGAACTTCCATATCTGGGGAGTCCTATCGTCTTGCAGGTAAGAACCCTTCCTTTCTTGCTCTTTCTCTTTTTTTTTTTTTTTTCCTTCGTCTTTTTTTCTTTTTTCGTTTTCTCTAATTTTTTTATTTTTCGTTTTGTTTTGTTTTGACATTCTTGCTTGCTCCAGATATGGTTGATGGAGCGCCTGTAATTGATTGAGCCCCCAGTTAATGGCCAAGGATATCGTGCTCGCTCGATCACTATGAGGACCAGGCTCTATATGGTTGACTTCACTAGGATTCCCAACTATTGGGAAAATAAGCCGAAAGGTTAAGGCGGCCCCTTGATCCGATGGACTGTGCCATGGTGGCATCTCAGAGTAGTCACTGGGTCATCATCTTTGGACCCAATTCGGTAGCTTCACATTCCTGGCTTGGAATTCATGGTATATATATTTCCGGAGAGATTGGTGAGGCAAGTGAGGCTTAAGCAGAGGATCCCGAGACTTGACACTATTCCCCAGACTGCCTTGGCTCATACCGTGGAGTCTTGCAGGGAATGCGTCGCTAGATGGGTGCAAAGGAATATGTGGTTCATAATTGCTCTTGTGGGCTCCCTATGGGTATCTGACTCATATTTGCGATGGAGGAAGGCTAGTACTCCAGAATAGGGCGAGAAGCTAAGGAAACGTGAGCATGTGGATTGTCATATCTATGAAAGCGGTAAAGAGAAGTCCAAATATCTGACTGAAGGGGAGGAAGAAGCCGGATTTCTAGTCATGCATCCAGCGAAGAGATCGAGGACTAATCCTGCTGCAAGGGTGGTGATAGATAGACACGGTAATGCTAGACCTCGAGAAAGACCGTTGGTGATTAGGTTTGAGGTAACGCAGTGTAGATACCTCAAATCTGCACTTTCCGCCAATCACCTAGTGATGATTGGGCCGCATGTTTGGTATGCGAAATGATTTATGACAGTTCATAAGTTTGTCGTCAAGTGATAGCTTTATGTCTACCCGTAGGTCGTCATCTACATGCCGATATAGTCGTTTTGACAGTCATTAGAGTCATTTTGGAGTCCGGGTAAAAAACCACTTCATTTTCTAAACCGTCTTTTAAAACCGTGCCTGAACGCTCGAGAATATTCCGGATATTTTAATATTTCCAAACTTATATATCCTTTTTGGTAAAATATATCCGTATTTTATTGAAGCGTATTCGAGATCTACCGCAATTCGTAAAAAGAAACGCGGAAATCTTTTATTTATGGTAGGAGACAGCTTAGAAAATAACGCAGCAGGTGTTGCGCCTCTTCCAAGGGTCGCAGCTCCTGCTGCGCCTCTTCCCCAGCTTGTTTTACCTGTTTCCGGAATATTTTCTAGATTTCTTTCCGTGTTCGAGTTATTCCGAAACTCTTTGGAATTCTCGTGCACACTTTTAAAGCACGCGAGTGTTCCACCCCTTCTTTCTCTCGCTTTGCATTCTAGACCATGCTCTAAGCTTATTGACATCTACGTGCTTGATCAATCGACCACGTAAGCTCAGATCCTTCTGGGTACCTGTCACGTTTTGCATAGACCTACCAATTTGACTACTACACCTAATCAACTTTAATGGATAATTAATCGTCTTCCTCTTTCGACGACACTTTCTTTGCATTCGAGTCGAGCTATCACTAAAACGCAACTTAGTTAATCTCGTTTCGTCAACATGTAAGTCTGAGGGTGTAATAATCCCGTCTTTTGTATTTTTTATTAATATTTTGTAAGGTTCATGTCAGATTTGTGTCAGATCTTTCCAGCCTTTTTAATAGTCTTTTCTTTTATATTTAAGTCACCTTTTCGTATTATTTCATATATTAGTTAGTTTTGGCTTAGATCCCTAATAGTCAATATTAGTGGGTATTCGTCGTCTTTCATTCAAAACCGCATCTTTAAAAGGTTAGATCCGTTCATACCTAGTCTTAGATTTGTTTTTGATATATTTAGTATAATCAATCAATTAAATTACTATTATCCGACTTAAAGATCAATAATAAACCGTAAATTCACCAACGAATTCTAACTGATTGCGATTCTGGCTTCACAGCCATAACCCATCTCAGGAACAGACGCAAGGTTTGATGCGCCTCTTCCAGAGGACGCATCACTTGTTGCGTCTGTTCCGGGCTGGTTTCTGTGTCTGAACTTCCTGATTCTCTCCGACGTAGTTTAATTAGGTAATAAATCGACTATTATTCGTATTATCGCTGCTAATCTGATTCGTTTTAGTTTTATTAATTCTTTTCTTTATTTCAATTAATCTTTTGAACGTATTTCCGACATAGATCATGAAATCGTTTGTAATCTTTGTTCTTTGGTAATTAATTTCAATCTCTTGTAATCATTGTATGATTTAATTAATTTTTCTCACACGCAATTGAATCTTAAATCCTACTTCGACCTAAATTATTGGTAAACTATATGTCAGCCGACTAGTTAAGTTGACATGCTAGGGTTAAAATATGGATGTTGCATAAAATGCATTTAACCGACTACATATCGAGTACAAAAGAGTTTCCCTAATCATTAGTAGAGGCCGCTAAATAGGCGGGCCGGATTAGCTGTTTGATTAAAGAACTTCCTAATCCGTACCCTCATCCCTTACTCTAGATCTCCGTGAGCATCCGTGTTCATTGACATCCACGAGAGTCATTCTAGACATAGAATGCTAAGGGTAACGAGTTCTTAGTGTTCATGTCATTACTTTGTGTCTTGACATGGTATGAAGTATTCGAATGATTCCAACTTCCCACAAAAGTTGTAGGCGACTCCACAAATGCGTATTTCTACGCTTGTCCCTCGTTTCTCCATTAGTGGTTCCTCTTGTACCGCAGTTTGGAAAGGATTGCGAATCCGTGTATCACAGTTTGGCGAGTCCGCTGGGGATAAGACACTTACATGTTACCCAGAGTGAAACTTGAACAAGGTTAGGGAATAGTATGTATGAGACAGTTGTCGGTTTTCATTACTCGACTTTCCTAGGTCTTTTTTTTCGGCCTTTCTAGGCCTAACCCAACCCTTTCGACCAATCGTCCTGTCTGGGCGGTCCAAATTCTTATCTTGGTCTAAGGATGGATAGCGCTTGACGTCATACCACGGTGTACTCATGTTAACACCAAGGGCTTTCACTACTCAGGCGAATGGACTGGGAATCGACCTTACTCATGTTTGGCACGGGCCCCTCCACCGACCTTGGGTTTGATTTCTTGGTATGGCAACCCACCCTTTAAGACAAAACCATTTTAAATGCACTCAACATATCGTTATTCTGCCTGTTTAAATGTGTATAACCTTTACGTGATCAACACTTTGTAAATAAACCATCACAAAATTTTCAAAATCAAAATCCTTTTCAAAATTGTAAAGCATTTTCGAGGGTGGCCTAAAGTAGCGCAAAATGAGTCGAAACTCTTTCCAAATGTCCAGTCAAAATCATTTCTCCATTTCGAGTCAACACTCCTACAACCACACTACAGTTGTCTAGGACAAGCATTTTTAAAACTAGTCATTTTCAATACTCACTAAGCACAGTGGCACACTCCCACTTCACAAGTCGAGTCATTCTCCACTTCGAGTCGTCACTCATTCCCATACTAGTCCTTTTCAAAACTCACTTAAACACAATGGCACACTCCCACTTCACAAGTCGAGTCTTTTTGAGTAAGTGTGCTAGATTAGTCGATCGTTTTCTGATTCGTCGTCGGTCTCTTCCTCAGTTTCCAAGATGTTAGGAGCTAGTCAAGCAAATATTCGTGCGCCAAAACAGAATGGTTATGATTAAATCCTAGCTGCGCTCATCCATCTCCAGGCAAGTCAAGACCAAACTTATGCTCGCCTCAGTGCCATTGTAGATCGAATTGTTGCCATAGAAACTAGACTTCCTCCTCTATACATTCCCCATAGTGTGCATGGTGACTTTCCACCTTTTGTGGGACAACTAGAAGTTAATCCCAAGCCGCTTCCTACCGAAGCTGAAAAGCGAATCCAATACTTGGAGGAGCAACTAATGTATCTAAAAGTAAACGACACTTACAGGGAGAATAATCACGTATGAAGCAGTAAACGCACAATTTCCAACCAACTTTAACATGAGTGACATGCCAAAGTTCAAGGGGCATGAGAAACCTTTGGATCACATTCAAGTCAATAAGCGTACTCTATAGGTTCTTACCCAAGATGAGAAAGAAGGTTTCACCGAATTCCTAAATAAGCGAAGGAAAACTAGCACGCAGCTTGTTGAACGTCCAGATGAAGCTACTCTTGTAGAGCAATTCGTGGACATCCTGAGACCCGTTTATGCAAACCATCTGAGATACCAAAATATAAGGTCTTCCAAAGACTTGACTGTGCTGGGAACAAGAAGTGAAGACGATATTCGAAAAGGACTCTTGTCCAAAATGGTAGGTCGTGGGTATCAAGGCTCAATGAGTCATTCTTATAGCTCCACCAACAAACCCGATGAGGTCAAATATGTCGAACCATCCAAGAAGAGCAAGCCTCAAAGGAAATTCACCAACCTTGGCGACACATATTCCAATGCATTGGAAAGGCTAACGCAGCAAGTCAAAATTCAACCTATAGGACCTATACCTGACCCGAAAAAGAAAGGTAGGTTGTGGGATCAAGACGCTAACTGCAAATATCATAGAGGCAAAGGACATGATACAGAGCAATGCTACAAGTTGATGCACGTCCTTCAAGACATGATTGAGGATGGTCGTCTACCCATCCCTTCTGGAAGCAAGCCTAACAGTCCTCTTGATGTTCTAACGATTACAGATGAAGAATCCACCTTGGATTGTTCACATCTCGTATCCCCAGTCGAAGAAGAAATGCATATGTTAAAAAGTGAAAAAGTGATGTTCAAGAAAGAACCAGAAGACAACAAATTCAGATCAGAATCGGAGTCGAAATCAGTGTCTAAGTTTGAAGTCTCTAGAGGGTCTTCTCCTGCTGTCACGTAACTGAAATATCTACAAAAATAAAGACTTTCAGAGGCTAAAAGGAACTAAGATAAACACTCCCTCACACACAAGCTAATTGACTCATAAAAACCAAGGAACCCGCACTAGGCCAGGCAGAACAGATAGAACTTTGCACCTTAGCACACAAGCACAGGTAGCAAAGGTTGTGTTTAAGACTGAAGACACACTAGTAATGAATCTTAGACACTGTAATCTTAGATCACACACAAGTTTACTACGGATTACCACAATACTTAGCTTTGCTAAAGAATTGCAAATGAACAAAGTTCAGGTTTTATATTAATTCAAATATGGTTCTTTAGGTTACAATGCAGGCCTTATATAGGTAATTACAATAGATCTCTACCCTTGAAAATAAACATAATCTAAGTGTAACACCCGGAAATGTACCCTATTTTTCTAGTAGAAATATTTTACGAAATCTTTTCAGCAAATTTAAGTTTTAATTTATAATTTTATGTTCCGAGTCGAATTTTGAATTTCCGAGTTCGTATTTGAATTTCTGTAGATTTCA
>JAIUZE010024174.1:0-14876 GCA_022085475.1 Heliosperma pusillum | reverse complement strand
AACGGAAGGATAAAGCTTTGCATGCCATTTACTATTCTAGCAAGACCCTTGATGAGGCACAAGTCAACTATGCAACGACGGAAAAAAGAGCTTCTTGCCATTGTTTTTGCTCTTGATAAGTTCCGTTCGTACTTTATTGGCTCAAAAGTCATTGTGTATACGGACCATGCCGCACTCAAATATCTACTTGCCAAGAAAGAAGCTAAGCCCCGCCTCATTAGATGGATCCTTCTCTTACAAGAATTCGATTTGGAGATAAGAGATAAGAAGGGTGCGGAAAATGCGGTGGCGGACCACTTGTCCCGGCTAAGCTATGATGGAAGTAAGGATGACATGCCTATCAACGATTCATTCTCGGATGATTTTCTCTTTGCAATTCATGAAACAATCCAAAATCAAGCACCTTGGTTTGCGGATTTTGCCAACTATATTGTGGGTGGTGTTCTTCCACCGGGCATCAACCACAATCAAAAGAAGAGATTTTTATTTGAAGCTAAGAGATACTTTTGGGATGATCCTTTGTTGTTTAAGGAGTGTGGTGATGGGATGTATAGAAGATGTGTACCACAATGGGAGTATGAAGAAATCATGAAAGGATGCCACTCCTCTCCTTATGGAGGGCACCATGGGGCAAGCAAGACCGTTGCTAAAATACTTCAATCCGGGTTCTTTTGGCCCTCTATGTTCCATGATGTCAAACACTTTGTCCAAAGTTGCGATGCTTGTCAACGCACCGGCAACATTTCTTGGAGGAATGAGATGCCCCAAAGGGGGATTCTTGAAGTGGAAGTGTTTGATGTGTGGGGGATAGATTATCAAGGCCCCTTTATTTCTTCAAGAGGGAATAGGTACATTCTTGTGGCCGTAGACTACGTGTCCAAATGGGTGGAGGCGGTGGCTTCCCCTACCAACGATGCCAAAGTTGTCATCAATTTCTTAAAGAAGATTATTTTTCCCCGGTTTGGAGTACCTAGCGCTCTAATAAGTGATGGAGGAAAGCACTTTCATGAAAAACGACTTGACTCACTACTTCTTAAATATGGTGTTCATCATCGTACCGGTTTGGGGTATCATCCCCAAACAAGTGGGCAAGTCGAAATCTCCAATAAAGAAATCAAATCTATCCTTGAAAAAGTGGTCTCAAAGCACCGCAAAGATTGGAGTTCAAAGCTCGATGACACATTATGGGCATATAGGACGGCATTCAAAACTCCTATTGGAATGTCGTCTTATAAGTTGGTGTATGGCAAGTCTTGCCATTTGCCCATAGAGCTCGAATACAAGGCATATTGGGCGATCAAAGAACTAAATCTTGATGCAAAATTGAGCGGTGACAAGAGATTACTCCAACTACAAGAGCTTGAGGAGTTTTGGCTCAAATCTTATGAAAATGCCCAATCTTACAAGGAAAAGACCAAACTCATTCATGACTAGAAGATCCTCAAAAAGGATCTCCAATGTGGAGACAAGGTTCTTCTATTCAACTCAAGGTACAAGCTATTTCCCGGGAAGCTCAAATCCCGGTGGTCGGGACCATTCTTGATCACCGAGGTAGGGAAATATGGGGACTTTGAGTTGGCAAGCAAAGATGGTCAAAAATTCAAAGTGAACGGGCAACGAATCAAGCTTTATAAGAAAGGTTCTCTCGTAGCAGTAGTCGAGGCTTTGTACCTCAAGCCGACTACTCCTCATTAATTTTTGAACAAGAACGGGTTTTGTGAAGTCTCCTAAGAATCACAAATTTGTAAATAATTCTAACTCATTTGCCTAGTGTTCGATAGATATTAGTTTGCATGGAAATTAATTAAATTGACGATAATAAGGTCGAATTTTGTTTGGCTAATTGAATCGTTAACTAAATCAATTTCCCGTTACTTAGTTAATTTTGTACATTTTTAGTGTAATTTTTGTCAAAGAGAGTGTGAGGGAGGGATTTAATGTGTTTGTGATTGTTTTCGTAAGTTGAAATGAAAGAAACGTAGCGGAATGCTAAAGAAGAAGCGAGAAATCGA
Source organism: Heliosperma pusillum (assembly GCA_022085475.1). Lineage (NCBI taxonomy): Eukaryota > Viridiplantae > Streptophyta > Magnoliopsida > Caryophyllales > Caryophyllaceae > Heliosperma > Heliosperma pusillum. The sequence goes on along the minus strand of JAIUZE010024174.1, from coordinate 12,864 downwards.
GCAAAGGGTGAAGATTTTGAAGCTAAGCTAAGGAAATCACGAGTTCTAGGTTTCACGGTCGTGAAATGGCACTTCAGGGTCGTGAAACTGTGAAAAACAATGCAGTAGCTTATCTTGAACAAGTCACGGTCGTGACATGAGTCTCACGGTCGTGAAATGGGATCTCACGGTCGTGAACCCATTTTCACGGTCGTGAAGTGATTGAGCCGAGATACCCTTATTCTTTCTTATCTCCTTTCTTCCATTCACTCATCTTCAACCACCACAAACACAAACACAACACACAAACCCTTATCTCTCCAAAAATCATCAAATCTCCCTCAAATCCTCACCAAACTCACTCAAATCTCTCCCAAATTGTCACAAAAAGCTTCCTCCTTCAATTAATAACACATTGACAACCATTTTTTGTCTTCCAAACACCAAAAAAACCCAAAAAATTCGATTTTTAACCTTAGGTTTTCAAAAATCCGAGATTAAGATCTATTTTTGGGTTAGTTTTTTTGCTTTCTACTCCACTAGAAAGTTGTTTTGGGGCTATTTGAAGGTTATTCTAGTGTTCTTAATCGTTTTAGAAGCTTCCTTGAGCAATTTGTTTTTTTTTTGGGAAAAAGCTTGATAACAATGGCGGGACAAGGAAAAGGGAAAGCGGCAGCGGCAAGAGCACCAAAGAGGCGGAGAGGCAGCGGGTCCAACAACCCGGACGCTAACGAAGATTTAGAGATTGAGCAACTTTCGGGTTTTCCGGAAGTCGTCTTTGAGACGGAGGCTCAAAGACAAGCCTTCGCTGCCATTCAGGGGTTAGAGATGGAACCCACTGTTTTTCTATGCCACGACATCATACGTCGTCTTGGCCTGACGGAAGCTCTGCGAAATTTTTTCGCGGTCTCAGGTATGGCTACTCTTTATTCCATGCATGAGCTCTCCTACCGGAGTCTCACGCTAGAATTTCTAAGTAGTCTAAATACTTGGTAAATGCTGAGAAAGTACCGTGTTTCAGTTTCCGTCTTGCTAATACTTCACATGTTGTCCCAATGGTTGAATTTGCTGCTATTCTGGGGTTAGATTTCCCTTCTAGGAGGGATACTGTAGAGCCAAAGGGCTATGATTTGGGCCCACTTTGGATGGCCTTAACCGGGAGAACTTTGGTCGATTTCCGTAGGAATTCGGCCCTCCTAATTCACCACCCTGTGCCTCGTTTTTGGCATAGGTTAGTGTCGGGCACCTTCCTAGGGCGGCAAGAGCCAAACTACCTCACCCAGCTAGACTTGACCCTTCTAGAGTCGCACTTAAATGTGCAAGGACATAGGGTTGCCTTCACCTTCCCCTTAATGAATGAAATCTTTAGGAGGTGGAGGAAGTTGGGTAGGAACACCATAGCCCGTAGGCAGACGGTGACCATGGGGGGTTTGGTTACATTTTTGGCTAAACACTTTGACCCTGATTTTAACAGTGACGGGAGGTACGTGGCTTTGACGGGGGGGACCCTTCTTGACGAGAAATTCCCTAATCTACTCGAATTGGATTAGGCTTGACCGGGATAAGGGTTTTCTTTGGGTGATTAAGGGTGCAACCCCTTTTTACCTTCCTTGTCATAGACTCCCACCCTTTTCCCCTAGGGATAACACTATGGAGAGGCGACCCAGCTACCTACTGCTAGTGACGGCGGCAGGTGGTAGGGCCGCTTCCAGTGGTGCTAGGGAGGAGGGAGAGTCTTCCCAGCCTCGACCCCGACCCGCTTCTAGACCGAGTCAGAGTGCACCCCAGGTAGCAGCGCCTGTTCCCCCTTTCCCCCTACCGCATATGCAGTTTCCTTACCCCCCACCCAGTTACGTGACCATCCCCCCTACCCCTTAGATTACCAGGGGTATGTTCACCCCGACCCGACCATCTCCCCCCAGGGCGACTACTTAACCGGTCTAATGCAGAACATGCATCTGAACATGCATGAAGACCGGGTCAACAACTATTATGCCTCCTACCCGAACTACTTTTTGCTGGCCAACCAAGGGTACATTGACCCTAACGGTTTGATGCCAAGCTGGGCTCAACCCAATTTTTTGTTTCCCAACCAAGGAAACCGGGGAGGGGGCATGGAGACCGGGGGCGACCAAGGGAATAGGGAAGAGGGTGGTGGTGGTGGAGATGATGATGATGAGGATGAGGATGATGATGAGGATGAGGATGTGATGGAGACCTTTTGAGAGGTTTTTTTTTGTTTTTGTTTGATAATTGGAAGAGTCGGAGTGGTGTCTAGGTGGCTTGTTTAGCATCTTCCCCCTCCCCTCTAGTGTGTGTCTCCTCCTCTCCTCTCTTTGATTTGATATAATTTGTTTCTCTAACTTGTAATTTGTGTGTTTTGTTGGTTGGCCTCGGCAACATTGGAGGCGGGTGTCCATCCCATCGGACACCATTATTTTGCTCCCCATGAAAAATCCAAATTGACAAACAACCTTGCATTTAGCTTAGTTCATGCATCACGTAGTTAGGTGTCATTTTTAGACTTTCCCGTGGTTGGTACCCCCATGAGGGGCGTGCATTTATGCATTTTACCGCCACGATGAGACTCCGATATGGCACACTAGACTTTCTTGTGGGAGGTACCCCCATGAGGGGCTTGCATTTATGCACCTTACCACCACAACGGGACTCTAAGCATATAGTTTAGTTGCATTTACTTAGATCATGCACTTGTATTATATCATTTTGCATTTAGTTTTAGGATTTTTATTTAGTTCATGCATTTCATATAGATTAGTTCGTTTGCATAACTAACCATCTTGTATATATTGTTCATATTGTGAATATTCATCAAAAAAATCAAAAATCCCAAAAACAAGTTTTTTTTTTTTTTTTTTTTTCATTTTTTCAAAATATAAAAAAAATCCAATAACATGTTCTTTCCTTTTAGAAAATATTCAAAAACCCAACAACATGTATCATTTTTTTTACTTTGAATAATCCTATTTCATACATTGAGGACAATGTTTGTTCCAATGTGGGGGATAGGAAACTATTTTCATAGTTTTTATTTTCATTTTTTGTTGAAAAAAATCCAAAAATAGGTTTTATTTTGCATTTAAACCATTTAAAAAATCCAAAAAAATTGAAAAATTTGAAAATTCCTAAAAATTAGCTTGTTTATATCTTACTTTGTATATATTTGCATTGCTTTTTCTTCTAACCTCCATACATAGGTCTGCTACACATCGCTCAAGAGACTTATAGAAGGGATTAAGAAGACCGCCATGGTATGATCGTTCTTATTTCTTCCCCTTCTTTCTTTCTTTACTTCTTATCACATGAGGAGTTTGGAGGAATGGTTGATGATTGCGATGTTGATTTTGATGAATTGGCGGTTGTGTGACTTATGTGCTGTTAGGGGGTTTCATTAGATTAATTGTCACGTAGTTCACTAGAGCATTTGCATTAGTTTGTATATATGTTGCTTAATTCTAGATCACGGCATATAGTTGCATTTAGGAGAACTTTTTGGAATGCCTAATTTGGAAATTGAACAAGTTTGAATAGGCCCTTGTAGATACTCTTTTTGCTTAGCACTTTGCCTATTAAAATAGATTTTGAAACACCTTTTAATGTGTATTTTTGGTATAAATTTCGCACCGTTTCCTAGAGCCTAGTCAAGGGGTTGCATTTATCATCCTGACCATCCCCATGGTGTGAAAATTCCTTGGTGAACGCTTTCCTAGGTGACTCTCGAGGCCATGTAATTGTCCAATCATCACATTTCACTATATTTGACAAAAAGAAAATTTTTCCATCAAAAGTCCAAAAAAATTGAGTTCAAAAACAATTGAAAAGAAAAGCTTGAAATTTTGCACATTTTTTCCTTAGTCCTAGCTTAGGGAGTGCATATGGAGACTTCTAGGCTCTTCTAGAGTACCCTCAATACATATGGGGTCGCTCTCGATGTCGCTACGGCGAGGATTTGCCTATTGTTGGTCTCCGCCGCACACCTTTCGCTAGGCTACCTTGCTCTCAAAAGGCACCCAAATCAAGCACCAAAAAAATCAAAAACAAAAAGAAAGAAAAAGAAAAGAAAAGAGAAAAAGAAACAAAATAAGAACTCAAACATCTCGTTTCCTTACCTTTTTGATGATTACTCCTACGTTGCATGGCTAAGAGGGGACGACCCTTCCTTTTACTTAGGTGAGAGGCGGAATTCCGATCCTACAGTGTCTTCTAACACCTTGGGGCCCTCACTTTCCATCCCGCTTTTTCACCCTTGACAAAGTTTTCTAGTAAACGTGAACGAATATACTAGTTTTACACAATAAAGAGGTGATTTATTTCTATCTTTCTAGGCCTAGTTCTTTGTAAAACTAGTAATTACATAGGAATTTGCATGCTTGAGATTTTTCCATTTTAGATGAATCCCGGGGCATGGATGAGGCATGTTGCCATTTGCTTCTGTAGATGCATTCTCATTTGTTTTGTGTGCTTTATTGCCTAGAATGCATCGAAGTTTTGGCAAGACCCCACTTGCCTTGCAAGAAGGTTTCCTACCTCATGGATACCTTGTTGTGAGTTGAAGGGACGGAGCAAGGCCCGTTAATTGCCTTGTATCGGTTAGGTTTAGCGTAGTTAATTAAGGGTCTTGACTATTGTTCATCCTTACTCGGGACGAGTAAGGGTTTGGTTTGGGGAGATTTGATATAGTGTCATTTCACCCCACATTTTCACCCCTTTTCATCTCGTTTTTTTTGCCTTTAACGCTCCCTAGGAGCGTTTCTACGTGTTTTACCTTCTTCTAGCATATTTCTTGCTTTTATCGTGCTTTTGTAGGTAAACCGTCAATTGGGGCGATTTCTACCTACTTTTGATCAACAAAGAAGAAGGTGAATCATTCGGAGGACCCACGGCACACCTTGGGGGCCCCACATACCCTTGGGGGCCCTACTCGACGCGCCAAAGCCCTCCCGAGTCAAGGCAAGCGAAACCGAGAAGGAAACAACAAAGTCAAGCGAAGGAAGAAGGAGAATGACCATCTCACGGTCGTGAAATGCATCTCACGGTCGTGAGATGCATGCCCAAGAAGCTTGATTATCGTGGATTTGGTTTCACGGCCGTGAAACTCATCTCACGGTCGTGAAACCTATGTCACGGTCGTGAAATGAACTTCACGGTCATGACTTATCAGTGAAACATGACCTTGCTCTGCCAACTCCTTCACGACCGTGAAATGGAGTTTCACGGTCGTGAGACGTCTTTCACGACCGTGAAACCCATTTCACGGTCGTGACTTTGTCAGTCCATGAAGCTTCTCGAGGCCCATCTTTCCTTCATTTTGTAAACCTATATATAGACCCTCTTATGTAATTAAAGGGCACGAAACCCTAGATCTGAAACTTTCATATAATTAGTATTTAATCTTGTATTAATCTTTCTTAATTAAGCAAATTAGTCGGTTAATTAGTGATTTCGACTTGGTTTAGTGTATGAACTTGAGTTATATGCAAAGGTTTGTGACGAAATCTTGGTATTTATATCAAAGTTCTAATCTTTCTCCAAGTTGGTATAATTCCTTTACTTAATCTTGCCTTTAATTAAGTTTTCATTTCATTTCTTGTCATTTACTTATTGTTAATTAGAAAAATGTTTATTGTTGTTGATTTCATTTTGCAATCCTTAATTAGTGTTGAATTTTCTTTACATATGAGTGAGTAGAAACCTTGCTAGGGTTATGTGGGGGATTATGGGTACTAGTATGAGTTGATGTGTTCTTGTTGGGCTTAATAGTTGATTATTGTCTTATCTCCATGCTACGCTTATAACTTGTTTGATGAAATGCCTACTCTAGTTTGCATGATTCTTTCGTTTGTTTCGAATACCATAAGATCGAAAGTCGTGGTTTTTCGTAGAACCGCTAGTTTGGCGAGTCGTATCTAATGACGCGATAGCTAGTTAGAGTCGGTTTGAGGAGGAATTGTAAGAACGAAAGCCTCAATTCACCTTCCTAGATTAGATGACTTTTCAACTATTAGACCCGACCCTTTCACTCGACTTTACTACCCATAGGAACCCACTCACCCTAGTTTTCCCCCTTATTTGATAAAAATCCAATCTTTCTAGTCTTAGACTCCTTTTGTTGTTTTTATTTGCTTTTAATTGATGTTATTTAGTTTAGTCAACAAACCCAAACCCAATTACTTTGTGACTTGCAAGAGACTTTAGTAGACTTTTAGATCACTTTTGAACAACAACCGTCCCTGAGATCGACATCCCTACTTCACAACTATTTTCACTACATCATCTGCAGCCTGACGCTTGCAGGGGTTACCGCTTTGGCAGGAACTCGGTTACTGGAGTTTGGAGATGTTACTGGTTACTGGGTTACTTGGTTACTTGGTTAATTTGTTATGATTGTTTAATCGTATCACTATGTTGGCTGATGTATGAATGTACTAACCCCTTCTCTGTTTTCAAAATTGTTGTGATCCATTGGGGAATGGTGAGCTGAAGTTTAGTAGATATTTTAGTTGAGCGTGTGGGATCGGATGGGATTGCCGCTGGAGGATTAGTCTTAGCTTATGTTGTGTCCTAGATGTCTAGACTTTCAGTTTTAGTTTTGACTACGTTGGTATTGGAGAATTGTATTGATTTAATGGTTGAGACGATTTGTAATCACTTTAAACTCTATTTTCGAATAAATGTTGTTTCTTTATTGTCTGTTTGATATTGACTACCTCGAACAACCGAGATGGTAACACTCCTATTTATTAAGGTAGACCTTGGTAAGGCTCTTTGATAGATGAGGGTGTTACACTTTAATTAGGAATTATAGAGGACAATATCATTTTGATTGAGGGAGTGATAGTTAAAGGATTATTGGTAAAGTGTCACCCATTTGCATACCAAATTTAGAAAATGGATAGTTAATTTGAAATACATTTGATCGAAACATGAAAATAAATGTTGAATAGAGGAGTACAAAGCTATCAACCTAGAATGACACATAAAATGAAAAAAACCAACACAACTAAAGGTAACGGCCCGATAATGTACTCCAGTAAATCAGCGCATGATTTTGCATTATTAAAAAAACATGTAGAGTATATTGATCGAATACGAAAGAGGGGGGGTGAATTGAGTATTAAAAACTAGCCCCACTTTTTCGATTTATATGATATGTAATTAATTATTTGATCTTATGAATTAAAATCAACTAATTAATTAATCAAAGTAAGCGCGAATAACGAAATAACGAAAAGTAAAGAGATAAGAGAGAGGCACACGATTTTTGAAGTGGTTCAGTTTCACACGTTGAAACCTACGTCCCCTATTCTCGATTAATAATTTTTAGTACCTTTCTACGGATTACAAAAATTACCAACCCACTCGTATAATCAACACTATGATTATAACTCAAGGTGAGTATCGCTAAATACTCTATACTATCTTACGCTAATAAGAAAGTACAATATAACTCACACAAATTCCCGTTAAAGAATTGTAAGCTTATAATGATGTACTATTATCCAATAACGTATTTCACTCTAGCGATTGACAATAATTGATGCACGACTCTTTTGAAAAACAAACTCTAAAAATAAAAAATATTTTGCTCAAAGGTTTGCTTTAAAACGATTTTGAAAATCAAAACAAATAGTATATGTGCCGTGTTGTACTCGTGTATTTCGTGTGTTTTGCAATTAATATGTGAAGGAGTATTTATAGTAATAGAAGTATAGTAGATCTAAAACCCTAGCTTAATATTTAAGAAAGATATTTATCTTTAAAATCATAAAATAATATTTGCTTATCTTTTAGAAATATCTTTATCTCAAAATATTATTTGGTTTATCTTATAGAAATATATTTATCTTTATATCTCAAAATATTGTTGTAAAGATATAGTAGAATCCTAGATTAGGTAAACAAGGGAAACAACCTAAGGAGGCCGAAATTCCTAGCTCACGAAACCCTAGGAGGCATGCATCCCTAGGTGGCACAAACCTAGGTTTCACGAAACCCTAGGTAGCTCAAACACTAGGTGGGCTAATTAGGTTAACAACAAATTGAGATAGAATATATTAGAAACTCTAGGTAGCATGACAACCCATATGTTTTATTACTAACCAATAGAATCTCATAAATATATTCTCTATTAAAACTTTGATAAATATAAAAATACTCTTTCACTTTTGAAAACATTTCAAAACATTTTATTTCCAAAATCATGCATCAATATTTTATCATCCAAAGTCATAGGCTAAAGCTATAACTTTGAACATAAAATCTCTCGACTGGAATAGTTACTGAATGACGACCTATACTATCTAATCTTCACAAAGATCTTCAGTATACGGATCATCTCTTCATCTTGATCACAAAGACCCTCCATCTTGAGTCTTGTGTTGTTTGAGGTAGATCTTGCTTGAAGCGATTTTCTTTAAAGTTATGACTGGTAGCTATAACTTCCATGTTAACTTCCAAAGTTATTCCTGAAGTTGTTATAACTTTGTCTCATAGTCTTTATCAAAGTTATGCCTGAAGTTCTCACAACTTTGATCTTTCTTCTCATAATTGTTGCTAGCTATAATAAGACTAAAGCACACAATTACATGCATATGATATATCGAGTAAAACATATTATCACGTAAACAGATGTCATTATCAAAACTATAAAATTGGTCCAACAAATTCCCCCTTTTTGATGATGACAAGTCTCCTATGATTTATTCCTAACATTGTGACTAAGTACGGTTCCCCCTCAACAAAGCACTCCAAAGTTATAGCAACTTTGATCGCAAGAACATAACAACTTAGCCAAAGTTATAACTTGAAAGACTTTAAGAGATAACGAGTCTTGACAAGGAGCAAGCTTAAGCAAAGACTCAAATCATATCATTTCTTCCCCCTCTTGGCATCATTGAAAAGACAAGAACAAGGATATAAAATGACTAGAATAACACATTCCAAGGCAAGAAATAGATATGCAAAATACGCAATATTAAACGATATATAGCAAGCAAAATCAATTGTCAAATGTTAATTAAGAACTATAAACCACAAGATATATTGTTAGTTGCCAAGTAGGCCGAATAGGATAGAGTTTAACAAGCCAAAATGGGCCGAATTGGTAAATAGTTCAAGACACAAACAAACAAAGGTAAGAAGATCAAGGCATGTTGGGTTGGCGGATTTTGTTGGGGTCGACGTAACCGGGTCGGGTGCGGTACTCGAGAGTGGTAAGGCGATCAAGGCATGACTTCACGTGATTAGCTTGTGCGGTAAGGCAAACATCAAAGTTTCGAACTTTAAAGGAAAGAGCCTCCGTCGCATCAAAGATAGTATGCATCCCCTCACGCATTTCCGTACCACTTTTAACCAATGAACCTCCTTGGCTCACCAAAAATTGCATCCGATCCCTTTGCCTATACATCTCTTGTCGACTATCGACAACGTTCCTCTCCAATTTTGCTAGGCAATCGTCAACACCCGTCATCCAAGACCTCAACTCACTACTCACACCCGACCCACCATGGTCACGGGTGGAGCTAGTGGACCCCAATGCCACGGTTTTGACAATTTTGTCAACAACCGCATCGATCTTCTTGTCTTGCGCATCAAGGCGCTCCATAAAACTTCTCATAAACATATCCAACTTAGACTCGATCCCCGAAAAGTCAGCCACAACCGGCTTCAACCCGACCAAACCCCCTTTGGTCAACATCAACTCCGGTCCACAAGCATCCAACTACATGAATTTTAAAAATGTGTCATACATATCATCCTTGACGGTAACACCATAACTATTCACATCAACGACCCCCTTTGACTCAAGGAGTCGTGACACCCACATCCCGTAAGGTAGATCAGGGGTCAAATAAATCTTGTCCTCGGTCACCGAAAAGGCCGTTTGTGAAATACGAGAAAATACAAGAAAATGAAGATTAACCCGGTTTACCTCCAACCAACTCTTCACAACCAACATCTCATAACATGCAATCTTGTCCCGTCCTCCCCGACGCGGAATTACGGTGTTCCATAAAAAATTCAACATAAATTTCAACTTTGGGGACACATTCCCCGCCAAAACACAACTTGATAAAGAAGCCCCATCATCAAAATATTTCTTAACCTCTAACCTAGCCTGGTCCGACAGTTCGTCCCATGACGTACTCGGATCGATTTTGATTCCATCATCAGGAACCAAAAACAGAGTACAAAAATCAGTCATGGAAACCGAAACCGAACGGCCATTAACAACGTCATTCAACACCCCACCAGTTAACGAAACAGAAGCGAAAAACTAGATTACCTCAATCGGATAGACTGGACCCGAAAATCGTGCCACGGTGTCCCATTCTTGAAAATTCAGAAAGTCGTTAAAAAATTCTAAAGCCGCATATTTGTCACACCAAGCTTTCGGATAGTGACGACCCCCATGTATTCCGTATTGAGCAACTCGATTGACAAGCTTCCGTTCATCCTTCGTTAGACGGAGTTTGTCAAGCCCGGAAGATGTTTCTTGAGGCGAAAAGTCACGGAATGTGACCCTTGTAGTCACCTCGGGAACCGTGTCAACGGTTTTTGTAGTAGCTTCGTCTTGTACTCTAGCTTTTCCCTTATTTAGCCTTCTTCTTTTGGTACCCTCAAGGACCGTACCGGACTCGGTTTGGTTCATGGTAGGTGTTTTTTGTTTGGGATTAGGAGAAGTATTTGTCGGAATACTAGACTTTGGAGTGTTGGGGTTTGGGTTTTTGGTGATTTTTGATCTTGTGGAAGCCATGGATGAAGCTTGAAGGTGATGGTTAAATTTTTGTTGTTGTTGTTGGGGTGCCGTGAAGAGGGAGAGAAAGAGTAAAATTGGGTGAAGTGTTTTGATGATGAAAGTGATGGGTAATTATGAAAAGTAAAAATTGGTTGTTGTACTTTTGTACTTGGCACATGGGTGTGCCGGCTATAGACCCCTATTTCCCTTTTTTTTTTTCTTTTTTTTTTTGAATTTTGGTAGGAATAGGAATCTTAGGTAATTAATTGTGGGGATATGGTAAGGATAGGATTTGGTAAATAAAAAGATATGGTAAGGTGATTTTTGGTTGAGAATTTCGGCTAGCATAGGATACATGGGTAGAATTTTGGTTTAATTAGGAAAGTGAATAAGATAGGTTTTTGGCAAGTATGTGGTTCATAATTCAATTTTCATAAAACACTTAATATGCAAGATACTTACGTAAAATATATAATATTAAACACAAATATACTAGCAATGAAATATGCGGACACAGTCATACAATCTCGTCTTATTCTAACCAATCACGCAGGTTCACAAAATAAATATGACGAATTTAATTGCTACTGATTAAACCAATTTCCAACCGCAAAATCTCAAAACATCTTCTCGCTAATGCCTTTGTTAAAATGTCAGCCCATTGATTTTCAGTACTACAAAATTCGAGTTTAATGTTGCCCTTTTCTACATGGTCACGTAAAAAATGATGTCTAATGTCTATATGCTTAGTACGAGAATGTTGAGCTGGGTTTTTAGAAATAATAATAGCACTCGTATTATCACAGAAAAAAGGCATACATCCAACATTAACACCGTAATCACATAGTTGTTGCTTTAACAAAAGTAGTTGGGAACATACCAGTCCTGCAGCGATATATTCGGCTTCTGCAGTAGATAACGCAACCGAATTTTGCTTCTTTTAACCCCAAGTAATTATGCATGGTCCAACAAACGTGGCAAATCCAGAGGTACTTTTTCTATCTAAGGAACATCCTGCATAATCTGCATCTGAATATCCTACTAGATCGAAATTACACTCAAGTGGATACCACAAATATAAATTAGATGTACCAATTAAATATCTCAAGATACGTTTAACCGCAATCATATGTGACTCTTTAGGACATGATTGAAATCTAGCACAGACACATATGCTGAACATAATATCAGGTCTACTTGCAGTTAAATATAATAAAGAACCAATCATACCTCGATATGTAGTCTCATCTACAGACTTACCATTTTCGTCTAAGGTCAAGTTTTTGTCAGTTACCATAGTCGTGTCCATTGGATGAGCGTTTTCCATACCAAATTTTCTTATTAGCTCCTTGACATATTTTTGTTGGTGAATCTTTATTCCTTCCTTTGTGTAGAGTCTATTGATCGAATACGAAAGAGGGAAGGGGGGGGGGGGGGGAATTGAGTATTAAAAACTAGCCCCACTTTTTCGATTTAAAAGATATGTAATTAATTATTTGATCTTATGAATTAAAATCAACTAATTAATTAATCAAAGTAAGCGCAAATAACGAAATAACGAAAAGTAAAGAGATATGAGAGAGGCACACGATTTTTGAAGTGGTTCAGTTTCACACGTTGAAACCTACGTCCACTATTCTCGATTAATAATTTTTAGTACCTTTCTACGGATTACAAAAACTACCAACCCACTCGTATAATCAACACTATGATTATAACTCAAGGTGAGTAATCGCTAAATACTCTATACTATCTTAAACGCTAATAAGAAGTACAATATCCTCCACAAATGTCCCGTTAAAGCATTGTAATCTTAGAATGATGTACTATTATCCAATAACGTATTTCACTCAAGCGATTGATAATAATTTGATGCACGACTCTTTTAAAAAAACAAACTCTACAAAATAATAAATATTTTGCTCAAGGTTTGCTTTAAAACTATTGACACTAGTAAAATAAATAGCCGTGTGAATATAGTGTATTTCGTGTGTTTTGCAAATAATGTGTGAATGAGTATTTATAGTAGTAGAATCATAGTAGATCTAAAACCCTAGTATAATATTTAATAAAGATACTTATCTTATCATAAAATAATATTTGCTTATCTTTTAGAAATATCTTTA
>JAIUZE010024172.1:0-15022 GCA_022085475.1 Heliosperma pusillum | reverse complement strand
GTCTAATGTCTATATGCTTAGTACGAGAATGCTGAGCTGGGTTCTTAGAAATAACAAGAGCACTCGTATTATCACAGAAAACAGGCATACAACCAACATTAACACCATAATCACATAGTTGTTGCTTTAACCAAAGTAGTTGAGAACATACCAGTCCTGCAGCGATATATTCGGCTTCTGCAGTGGATAACGCAACCGAATTTTGCTTCGTTGAGCCCCACGTTATTATGCAAGGTCCAACAAAAGTAGCGAATCCAGAGGTACTTTTTCTATCTAACGAACATCCCGCATAATCTGCGTCTGAATATCCTACTAGATTGAAATTACACTCAAGTGGATACCACAAATATAAGTTAGATGTACCAATTAAATATCTCAAGATACGTTTAACTGCAATCATATGTGATTCCTTAGGACATGATTGAAATCTAGCACATACACATACGCTGAACATAATGTCAGGCCTACTTGCAGTCAAATATAATAAAGAACCAATCATACCTCGATATGTAGTCTCATCTACGGACTTACCAGTTTCGTCTAATGTCAACTTTTTGTCAGTTACCATAGGTGTGTCCATTGGATGAGCGTTTTCCATACCAAATTTTCTGATTAGCTCCTTGACATATTTTTGTTGGTGAATCTTTATGCCTTCTTTGGTTTGTTGAATCTGCAGTCCTAGGAAGAATTTCAATTCTCCCATCATGCTCATTTCAAATTCTGAGGTCATAAGATCTGAAAATACTTGCACAATTTATTGTTAGTAGAACCAAAAATAATATCGTCTACATAAATTTGAGCAACAAGTAAATCAGAACCCTCGGATTTTAGAAATAGGGTTTTGTCGACAGATCCTCTCTTAAAATTGTTTTGTAATAAAAATTTTGACAATCTGTCGTACCAAGCCCTAGGCGCTTGTTTCAAACCATACAGGGCTTTATCGAGTTTAAAAACATGGTTTTGAAACTTGCTATTCAAAAATCCAGGAGGTTGTTCAACAAAAACCTTTTCTTCCAAATAACCGTTAAGAAATGCAGTCTTAACGTCCATTTGGAATAATTTCATTCCTTTATGAGCTGCGAAGGCGATGAGCAAGCGAATAGCTTCAAGTCTTGCTACTGGAGCGAATGTCTCGTCATAATCAATCCCTTCTTGTTGATTATAACCTTGAACTACCAATCGAGCCTTGTTACGAACTATAACTCCTGAATCATCCAATTTATTTCTGAATACCCATCGAGTACCAATCATAGTTCGATTAGGAGGTCGTGGCACAAGGTGCCATACTTTATTACGTTCGAACTGTTGAAGCTCTTCTTGCATAGCCACAATCCAGTCGGATTCTGCAAGAGCTTCCTTTATGTTGGTAGGCTCTATGGTAGACAGAAAAGAATAGAATGAACAAAAGTTATTTAATGTTCGCCTCGTTTGAACTCCCTTATTCAAACTTCCTAGAATACTATCCATAGGATGAGAACTCATATATTTCCATTTCTTAGAGTTCCTAGGCTCATCATCATCTGATGAACTATGACTTTCCTCAAATGATTCAGAATCAAGATTGGTTCCCCCTGAGTTGGACTCTGGGGTTATAGCTGAAGTTGGTACAACTTCAGTTACACCATCCTGGTTCTGGTTCAAAGTTATAGCATCATCAGCTATAACTTCAGTTTCCTTTTCCTTGTTTTGAGAAGAGACATTCGTATCATCAACAATTGTCTCAGTTCTCTGTTCAAGGTCATTTGCGGATTTATCAAGTTCATAATTGATTCCTTCAATAACTTCTTCATTATTTTCTGGCACGTCATCTCTGGAGAGGCGAAAGTCTGGATCATTCATGTCCTCTTCTTCATTCTGTTCAACTTGCTCAGGCACATTATCTTCATCAAATACAACATGAACACTTTCTTCTATGCACAAGGTTCTTTTGTTAAAAACTTTAAAAGCTTTACTATGATTAGAATAGCCAACAAACACAGCTTCGTCACTTCGTGGATCAAATTTGCTCAAATTACTTTTTCCATTATGATGGACAAAACATTTACTCCCGAAGCAACGAAGGTGAGCTATATTGGGTTTTCTCCCTCTTAAAAGTTCATAGGGAGTCTTTTTGAGAATTGGTCTAATCATAGCTCTATTGTGCACATAGCATGCAGTACTAATGGCTTCTGCCCAGAAACTTTTAGGAAGGCCACTACACAAGAGCATAGTGCGGGCCATGTCCTCTAATGTTCTATTCATACGTTCCACGACACCATTTTGTTGTGGGGTTCGTGGTGCAGAAAAGTTATGTCCTACACCATTCTCCCTACAATATTCTATAAAAGCTTGATTATCAAATTCGGTGCCATGATCCGTACGAATGGAAACTAACTTTTTATCATACTTGTTTTGGGCGAGCTTCATTAGTACTACAAACTCATCGAAAGCTTCATCTTTAGTAAATAGAAAGATAGGCCATACATACCTGGAGTAGTCGTCGACTAGGACGAATACGTACCTTGATCCACCGCGGCTTCTAACTTTCATAGGTCCACACAAATCCATGTGTACCAACTCAAGTGGACGCTCTGTACTTACTACTCTTTTCGGTTTGAATGAAGATCTAACTTGTTTACAACGGGCACATGAGTCACACATCTTTTCTTGCTCGAATTTTATTGAGGGTAAACCCTCAACTAAATCCCAAGACTTAAGTTTCTTTAAAATCGTTGGACTGATGTGTGCAAACCTCTTGTGCCACAGGCATGAATCATCCACTGTGACTTTCATGCACGTAAAGGAACTTGTAGTGACTTTGTTTAAATCAATCATATACACGTTCCGTTTACGTAGACCTTCTAAGATAACATTGCTAGTTCCTTCAACTATGATACGACAAATATTTGAATGAAACACGACTTTGTTGCCTTTGTCACATAGTTGAGAGATACTTAGCAAGTTATGCTTAAGGCCATCTACCAGATATACGTTATTTATAGCATGTGAAGAAGATATACCAATCTTACCTACACCGATTATGTTGCCCTTCTTATTGTCTCCAAAGGTGACCTTGCCACCATTGAAGGGTTCTAGTGAAAGAAATAGATTCTTGTTTCCAGTCATGTGTCTCGAACATCCACTGTCCAGATACCATAGATTATTTTCTTTCACTATTACCTGCAAGAGAATCAAATACAGCTTTTAGGTACCCACGCTAAGTTGGGTCCTTTGTGGTTAGTGACTCTATATATTTGATCCTTCCTAACCCATACCTGTTTGACAATTCTTTTCTTCTTAGGATAGGGTTTGCTAGGTTTATTATCTTGATTGTTGTTACGACGCACATTAGGTTTAAACGACTGCTTCTGATTCACATAAGGTTTAGATTTTGAAGGTACAGATGTGTAATCGAAAGCCATGTCATAAAACCACCTGAACTCATTGTTTCTAATCTCATCACGTTGAGATTCAGGTTCAGACTCATTAACACTAGACACGTCATGCTCTTTTACAAAATCAGTTTGATTTTTGTTGTCATTAACATATTTAACACAATTATCTTTAACATGACCGTTGTGACCACAATAATTGGAAATCAGATATTCTGAAAGATTAACATACTTCCTTCTTCTGAAATCACGGTCAGAATGAGTGGATTTGCATTTATCATGGTCTCTACGACTATAGCATTCATGACCAAGACCTTTCTTCATGTTATTATTAGACTGTTCGGTAAGGAAGTCTAAGACCTTCTGACTTCCTTCCCACTTATCATGAACTTTTCGTGCATGTAGGAGCAATTCCTTCAAGGACTGAATTTCTTTTTGACACGATGAATGATCTACATTCAAGTCTTTGGAGGGATTGCTCTTTTTGAAATTTTCACGAAAATCATTGAAACGTTTGTTCAAGATAAGTTTCTCCTCATTATGTTGACTTTTGGCTTGGGAGAATTCAGCCTTTAATTCTTTCAATTGCTGAGAAAGAAAAGAGTTTACTTTCTCGTGATCAAGGTTAACAACTTCCTTTGCCTTAGCCTCAGATTGTAAACGCTCATTGACTTTCTTCAATTCTAAAGTTATAGCTTCATTAGCTATAACTTTGGCTTGAAGATGATTAATGTTGAGTTTCAACTCTGAGATTGTAGCTTCATTAGCTATAACTTTAGACTCAAGAGCTTCTTTCTCAACATTTGTCTTGTCTGAAGTTATAGCTGAAGTTGCCATAACTTTAGACTTGAGCTTTTTAGCTTTGGCCTTAAGAAGTTGGTTTTCCTCAGCAATGTCCAGAATTTGTTCTTTAAGATCTTTCAATTCTAGACTCTGCTCATGACAATGATCTAAGGCTTCTTCAAAATACTTAATTAAAGACTTCTTAGATAAATTCTTAACTTGCTTTTTCAGTTCAAGATGACTAACCTCTTCATCATCTTCTGAATCTGGTTCTGAATCTGAGTTGCCAACAAGACACATCTCGGATTCGCTGTCATTGTCACTGTCGGAAATTAGGTCAAGACTGACGTTGCTTAGACACAAGTTGGCGACTTCCTCTTCTTCTGATTCGTCGTCCTCTGTGTCGAGATCTCCCCAGCAATAAGCCATCATTACTTGCTTGAATTCCTTCTTGGTTTTGTCTCGTTGATTTTTGGCTTTGATTTTCTTCCATGTGGGGCAGTCTTTGATCATGTGATCATTATCCCCACATTTGAAGCAACCACGACTTGAAAGAGACCCTTTTGACTCAATTGGCTTCTTGTAAGATTTGTTAGTGTTGTTGTTAAACGTTTTCCCTTGTGGTTTGTTAAAGAAC
Source organism: Heliosperma pusillum (assembly GCA_022085475.1). Lineage (NCBI taxonomy): Eukaryota > Viridiplantae > Streptophyta > Magnoliopsida > Caryophyllales > Caryophyllaceae > Heliosperma > Heliosperma pusillum. The sequence continues at coordinate 10,231 of JAIUZE010024172.1, read as the reverse complement.
GTTTTCTTAAAACGTCTAGCAAACAACACTGTTTCATCTTCAAGATCCGAATCTTGTCTTTCACTAGATTCGGCCTGTAAAGCCACCTTCTTGCTATTACTATCATTTGCCGCATCTTCATCAAGAGTAATCTCATGAGCCAGTAGGGTTCCAAGTAGCTCTTGATAAGATAGGTCAGATAGATCTTTACATTCCTCAATTACCGTCACCTTAGGTCTCCATCGTTTAGATAGACTTCTAAGGATCTTTCTGGCAATTTCCTCGGAGTCAAAAGTTTTTCCAAGATTTTTCAATTCATTCATGATACTGGAGAAGCGAGTAGACATGCTGTCAAGCGATTCATTTTGTTCCATGGAGAACAATTCGTATTTTCGCATAAGTAGAGCTATGCGTTGCTTTTTGACAACAGTGGTCCCCTCATAAGCTAACTCAAGACCATCCCATATTTCCTTGGCAGTAGAACTAGATGAGAAACGATCAAATTCAGTATGGGTCATGCCGTTTTGCAACAGACTAATAGCCTTTGAATTTTTCTCAGCTGTCTTATAATCTGCCTCAACATAGTCATCTTCTTTCTTTTCGATGGAAGTGCCAGTGGCCGTTCCAAGCATGATCTTATTAGGACCATTCTTAATGATTAGCCAACACTCCCAATCGTTACCCTTTATGAAATGGGTCATCATATTTTTCCATAAGTTGTAGTTCTTCCCATCGAATACAGGACACTTCAGATGTTTGGAATCCATTAAAATAAAATTAAATGCAGCGGAAAATAAATAAAAATAAAAGTATAGATGGATCAGACTCTTTGCTGTAAGGCAATCAAGAGCACGAGGATCCGATAACAATTGTAGAGTCTATTGATCGAATACGAAAGAGGGGGGGTGAATTGAGTATTAAAAACTAGCCCCACTTTTTCGATTTATAAGATAGATAATTAATTATTTGATCTTATGAATTAAAATCAACTAATTAATTAATCAAAGTAAGCGCGAATAACGAAATAACGAAAAGTAAAGAGATAAGAGAGAGGCACACGATTTTGAAGTGGTTCAGTTTCACACGTTGAAACCTACGTCCACTATTCTCGATTAATAATTTTTAGTACCTTTCTACGGATTACAAAAATTACCAACCCACTCGTATAATCAACACTATGATTATAACTCAAGGTGAGTATCGCTAAAGACTCTATACTATCTTACGCTAATAAGAAAGTACAATATAACTCACACAAATTCCCGTTAAAGAATTGTAAGCTTATAATGATGTACTATTATCCAATAACGTATTTCACTCAAGCGATTGATAATAATTGATGCACGACTCTTTTAAAAACAAACTCTAAAAATAATAAATATTTTCTCAAAGGTTTGCTTTAAAACGATTTTGGAAAATCAACACAAGTAAAATAGATAGCCGTGTAAAGTATTGTGTTTCGTGTGTATGTCGTGTTGTTTTACAAATTGTATGTGAATGAGTATTTATAGTAGTAGAATCATAGTAGATCTAAAACCCTAGTATAATATTTAATAAAGATACTTATCTTATCATAAAATAATATTTGCTTATTTTTTAGAAATATCTTTATCTCAAAATATTATTTTGTTTATCTTATAGAAATATATTTATCTTAATATCTCAAAATATTGTTGTAAAGATATATTAGAATCCTAGATTAGGTAAACTAAGGAAACAAGCCTAAGGAGGCCGGATTCACCTAGCTCACGAAACCCTAGGAGCACGAATCCCTAGGTGGCACAAACTAGGTTTCACGAAACCCTAGATGGCTCAACCACTAGGTGGGCTAATTAGGTTAACAACAAATTGAGATAGAATATATTAGAAACCCTAGGTAGCATGACAACCCATAAGTTGTATTACTAACCAATAGAATCTCATAAATATATTCTCTATTAAAATAATTGATAAATATAAAAATAAAACTCTTTCACTTTTAAAAACATTTCAAAACATTTTATTTCCAAAATCATGCATCAATATTTTATCATTCAAAATCATAGGCTAAAGCTATAACTTTTGAACATAAAATCTCTCGAATGGAATAGTTACCGAATGACGACCTATACTATCTAATCTTCACAAAGATCTTCAGTATACGGATCATCTCTTCATCTTGATCACAAAGACCCTCCATCTCGAGTCTTGTGTAGATTTATGTAGATCTTGTTTGAAGCGATTTTGTTTAAAGTTATGCCTGGTTAGCTATAACTTCCATGTTCACTTCCAAAGTTATTCCTGAAGTTGTTATAACTTTGTCTCACAAACTTTATCAAAGTTATGCCTAACTTTGATCTTTCTTCTCATAATTGTTGCTAGCTATAATAAGACTAAAGCACACAATTACACGCATATGATATATCGAGTAAAACATATTATTACGTAAACACATGTCATTATCAAAACATATGAATTGGTCCAACAGCCATGACTAATATGTAGAAAGTTCATGATATTTGATGGTGTAAGGTTGAATGAGTTGGCTAAGACTTCTTAACCCATTAGTGATTTAATCTTTTGAACTTAGGAGTTTAGTAATATTAGAGTGTCTTGAGGATCATATCTAAATTGGAGCTAGTTGTTCTAAGTGAGAATATTTGGATGATACCTTGAGGTGTAAAACGCTTTTGAGGTTAAGTGACGTCTTGTGGTTTCATATGGTGTGTTTGTGAGTATAGGCTTGATGGAAAATCATTTGGCTATAGTTCTTGGATTTAAAGTTATGATCTTATCTTATGGTATCGGAGACTCGTTTGAAGTAGTAAGGTTTCAGTAAGTTGAACCATATTACTTGAGGATTATAGATATGAGCAAGATTCGATGATGTGATCTAGGATGGAAATACCTTGGGATGTTAATGATGATGTTTGGCTTGATGTTGTACTTTGATAATAATGAACTCGTGGGCTATATGATGTTGATAATGACGTTTTCTATGGTGTTTTACCTTGTTGGCCATAAGAGTTGAAAAGAGACTTGTATGAAGAAGTCTTTGTTAGTCATTCGATTTTGAAACCTTTGGGAATGTATCAAATTTTGGAGTTGAGAGAATGTTTCTATGCTTGAGTTGGAATTTCGGAATTGGGAACCCGTGTTATATGAAGGGATGGATGAATTGGGTTGTAATCGATTTGTTAAATCTAGGTGTACCTTACTCCGATGATTTGTGGTAAGAGGGTCCCTTGTAAGAGACCTTTGTTATTGAGATGATTTGCTTTGCTATCGCCCTGAGTTTGAAAAGGGAACTTTGAGGATTAAATCTTAAACCCTTAGTCGTGCCATCATTCCTTTTCATTTCCATTCTTGAATGTTTTTGTCAAGATTGATCTTTAAGAAATTACAAGCTCGTACTTTCTTTCTTACTCAGATATCTTCATAACTCTACTATCTGCTTTGTCTCTTCCTCGACCTCGTTTTCCTTTTTCGCCTTCGTCTTTTAATTCCTTCTTATCATAGTCTTTTGATGTTGCCTCCTAATGTTCCTTGTATCATGTTCTCTTTTCCCTACTCTCTTGAGAGGTAGTTTTCTTATTAGCTAACGTAAGGGTTAGTAGGTGTGTTTTGAAGAAGTTTCGAATATGTTACCTAACCGTCCTATTAAACTAGTTTCATGTTTAGATGATTATAAGGATTTGAGGATAGCTTAGGATGAAACTCTCCTAGTGGTTTTAGACTATGAAAGCTTAATGTTGCAATATCATTTTGAGGATCGAAATAAGCATAATGATAGTTGGTAGTTGTGGTTAAGAATTTTAGTGATTCTTTAAGTGTTACTTGGGAAATTGTGGTCTTTAATGTTGGACCCTAACGGGAATAATTACCTTGTGGAATTTGGATTGGATGACCAAACTTGAGGAATATTGTCATAAGTGAAAAGCGATGTATTGAGAGTTTGAAGGAGCTAAATAAATTGATTTACGGTCGCATCGCCCTATGATTGGCAAAAGTTAAGTGAAATGAGATTGTGTGACTAATCACTTTTGGGGTTTTGTGATTCAACTTTTGAAGATGAGAAAGTTCATTGTTAATAATTTAGGGTAATGAATTTTGGAATAAAGTGGATCAAAGGATTTCATGGTAAGTCTCTTTTACCTTGTGGTTGTTAGCGGTCTTGTTTCTCTAATTATAAATATTTTGATGATGGTTTCCAATAAGAGTTTTGACGGAGCTAAAAGATTTGAGTACGTAATGAATCTTTCATGTGGGTTGTTAGTTATGGAGTCTACCGTGCCAATGGACCTTAGAAGATTCTAATTGAATTTGAATAATTGGGAGTTGTTACTCGAAGTGTCATGGTTATGAAATATTTTGGTAGGAATCTGATGATTGAAAATGTTGAGGATATTTTGCACTCTCTTGAGGACTAGATTACTGGTGCAGTTAGTGTTGTCGAGTTACGATCGACATTTGAATTTTCATAGATGGAAGATAGTATTGTGGTTCATTCCTCTTCTTTCCCTCAAATTGATCCTTACTAAACCCGCTACCTTTCAATCCTTCCCCTTTTTAGTCCATTTTAATCGTTTGGACGTACCTCTTAGTATCACGATTTGTGATTTCGATGTTTGAGTTGCTCTACGTTCGTGTAATGTCTTGTTATTTGATTTTATCTTTGATAAAACTTCAAATTTCCATATTCTATTTCTAATTTAACGTTTCAAAGAAGTTTAAAGATGGTTTGTGTACCCTCTTTTTGGAGAAAATGGATTTCTTTTGCTTTTATATTTGGACTTTGCGTTTGGTTGGATGTTTGCACTTGTTATTGGAGACGTCTGATAACTAGTCCTGCACTTACTAACGTTGTTTTAAATTTCGACTTTACTATTTCGACAATGATTTGTTTGGATAATTAAAGTTCTCGTTCACGACGAGCATTCTTGAGATCCGTAAGTAAAGTTTCACATTTATGAAAATTCTTCTTTAAACCGTTTTCTAGATGAACCTCGTTTCATAAATATTTTACCCTTATAAAAGTTTTCGTATTAATTTTGTAAACCGATTCTTGTCTTTGATACTTTTGTTTTCTACTCTCAAGTTTCGAGGACGAAACTTTTTAAAAGGAGGGGGTGATTGTAACACCCGGAAATGTACCCTATTTTTCTAGTGAAAATATTTTAAGGATACTTTTCAGCAAATTTAAGTTTTAATATAGAATTTTATGTTCCGAGTCGAATTTAGAATTTCCGAGTTCGTATTTGGAATTTCCGCGAGATTCCATGAGAATCCCGTCTTAAGGCGTCTTTGATTTTTCTTGAATTTTAAGTCGTCTTTGACTTTTCTTGAATTTTAAGTCGTCTTTGACTTTTCTTGACTTTTGAGCTGCCTTTGACTTTCGTTGACTTTTCCGACTCACCCTTTACTTATACTCCCTTATAACCTTAACCTAATTCATTTCAACACAAACCAAAACTTTTCTTCCTCCTTAAGAAATCAAACCCTTGCCTCCATAGCATTTTTCGATCTTTGAATCATCCTAGCTCTTTCGTTCCTTGATAGAATTCACGTAAGTTTGTCTCATTCTTCTCCTATTACCTTCCTCTATCCGTTTTGATATTAAAATCATCGTCTTTCTCGCTTTTTAAATTATCCGTCTTTCTCAAGGTGAAATATATTAATCTTTTATTACCTAATTGTAGGTGGAGACTACTAGGAAAGCTTAGTAATCGATTAAAGACGCGTAAAGGTAACGGTGAAGGGTTACTCGATATCATTTACGTGTTTTACATGCTTTATATGCTAGGATTCGTATTTAGAATACGATAAGTAAGTTAGGAATTATGTTATGGCTAATGATTGTTGTTGTTTGATGATTGTTGATGATGAATATTGATTGTTGATAGTTATTAGAGAGGAATTATGAGAATTGGAAATAAAAGGATTGAATTTATGTTGAAGGTTCTCGGTTGACTTGGTAACACATCTCACGGTCGTGAGATGTAAGTCACGGTCGTGAAACCCCATTTCACGGTCGTGAAATACAAGTCACGGTCGTGACTTGTGCAGTTTCACTGCACTGACCCTTTTTGGTAGAATGACCATATCTCCTTCGTTACTTGCTTGTTTTGAACTTGTGACCATTCGTTGGAACCGTAAGAGGATAAGCTATCACCTCAACATGGAATTTCTGTAATTTCATGTCTAGAACTCTAGATATGACCGTTTGAAGTGAACCCTTGTTTTAGTTAGTTTCCAAACTTGTTGTTTTGGAGAGGTATCTATGTTTCCTATTTATCATGCTTCTTAAACTTGGTCTAATGCTTATGTATCATGTATTGATTTATGTTTTGGATATATGATATTCTCATTCGCTTGTATCACATGTTTTGTGACAGTTTTTGGTATGTTCCCACTTTGAGTCGGTTTTTACAAATGATACGGTTTGAGCACTATTTTGTCTTGTGCTTTGTACTCTAATTCCCTTGGCTACCTTCCCGTTCGTAAGGCTGGAATGTCGGAACGGAGAGGTATCCTACTGCTTAATTGCATGTGTAGTGGGCATACTACGACGTTGTTGGGAGTTGAACGCTATGCGTTGTTCGACCCGGCCGTCAAATGTTGTGTACTTGCGAGGTGGTGTTATTTGCATGTAGCGTACCGCATGTTATGCGGCTTGAGCTCGTCTTCCGCCTCTTTCGTGAATTGATCTACCGAATTTGGGGTACTCGGCGTCATGTGTAAGACTGAGTCTTGGATGCGAAACGTCATCGCATGTCGAATCGGAACATGATTTATTCCGAGAGTCTGGCCAGGTTTAGACTAGGACCGTATTATTATCGTCGTCCTACCAGGAGGAAATTAGTCTCCATATACGAAATGTCATCGTGTATGAGTTGAGGGAAATGTCATCCGTGAACGCCTTTTAATCATACTTGCCATGTACACGATGCTAGTGCGTTTTATTTACCGTGAGAGTTGTCGTCTTGTGTCGTTCTTGAATGCGTGATTTCATGATCTTGTTCATGGTCAGGCATGATTGGACACCGTCAATGTCTTGGTTCGTGAATGGATGATAATATGTGGTTTTATTGTGATCATCGCATGACTTGACTTGGTTTGTCTGTCGAGTCTCAATCTTATCAATCTTATACCGCTAACGGTGAGATGTAAGCCCTATTGAGCGTATTCGATTGCCTAAGAGTGTCTTTCCCGAGTCTTTGAATAACATGATGGTTACGGATTGGATTTCCACATGATCTTATCATTTTCTATAGAATTGCCTATCTATTCTTATTGTATCTCACATGTATATCTATATATGCATGATTTTACTTTTGTATTTCCTTATATGTACGTTAAAGGTGATATGGCTGGGAGAACCCGGAGTTACTCCACACTGACTGTGGCGTTCATGTTTTTCATGAATGAACAGGTTGCTTGCTTTGGATGACTTTTTGGATATGATATTTTGGGGTTCGGGTGTGAGCTAGCGGGCGTTGTCCCTGGAAGTTTCACCTCTAGACGATTTAGCTAGTTTTGCTAAACACTTGTTCTTTGCTAACATTTTAAGAGACCCCGTCTCTTTGTTGTATTTCCGTACTTAGTTTGTAATGTTTTGACACTCCTCGTTTTATTTAACTTGCATGTATAAAAGTTTTTAAAAACTACCTATTTCCGCAATATAGTTCACATGCTTGTATGTTTTATATTTCCGCATTCGCGAGGGTTGTCACAAAATTAGTTGAGGTTTTGAGATAGAGGTAATTAGTTAATTATATTTACAAGGAGTTGTAAAATAAATTAACTAAGCATTGTGGGACCCGTTATATATGTGAATGAAAATGCTATTAGTCTCGACTATAAATGCTTGTTGTTCTTGAACTGGACTTGATTAGAAATTTATATAAATATCGTAAATAAGAAACCGTGATTTTAGAGGGATTTTTTAGTGAATATTTGGGGAAATTGTTTTGCAAAATAGAGGGGCGAGGTTGCCCATTGAAAGTAGGTTTTCGGGAAGCATTATTTACTAAGATTGAGAACGCGTTATATCGTTCTCAATTAGGCTTTCCATTCATATACGAACTTCAATCTTTAAGAACCTCATATCGTTCTCAATAACCTTCATCCAGGTTTTTTTTAGGTCTTCCTCTACGCCTTGGCTCTCGCAATATTTTCCGTTCCCCAATTTTCAAGCCTCTTTATTGAGGTTTTAATTTATCTTCTTCATTCTCACATGGCCAACCCATTCTAACCTATTTTCTGTTGGAGTAGGTGTCCTCCACAATAGTGCGCCACATGACAAATCTTATTAAGGAATATAATTGGGATATCTATTGACTATATATATGATTAGTCAGTTGATTAACGTAAATCAATAACGGTTGGCTGACTAGAGTTTGTGACGTTACTGTCGTTTGACGACGGTGATCAACTGATCCCTTTCGGTCACACCTAAAGGATGAAATCCAAATAGTAACTAATTATTTGTATACGATACAGTTAATTATTACATTACATATATTCGATATGTACGAGAGTTAATTGTTAGAAATTGAGTTAAGAACTCAAATTCGATTAAACTTATTTTTCAATTATGCGATAATTGACTAATAAATTTATATATTATTTTAATACGATTAAATAAGATTTAACTTAGTAATAATCGTTAAATTACTAAATTAGTTGAGGTTTTCAGATAGAGGTAATTAGTTAATTATATTTACAAGGAGTTGTAAAATAAATTAACTAAGCATTGTGGGACCCATTATATATTGATATAATGGTAAAATATTACTTAAAATGTTAAGTACATATTATTTATTTAATTGAGTCATATAATTGTTATATGATCAAATTAACACTTAATTATACAAGATACTTAACCATATGATCAATAAGTATTTGTGAGACAAATATCAAAAATCAAAATGGACCAAACTAGGTCATTGTGGCCGGTTAGAGTGCTAGTTACATGGTGATGATTGTTGCTCTTGTTTACACTCTTTAGTTACCAATTGAAAGTGACTTAACAAGTAGAATATAATCATCACTTATACTACAACACTCCACCCTAATGCATGTGATTAAAATAAGCAAAATGAGAGCCTTGTGATGCTCATATGGACCGGCCATATTGCCTATAAAAGGGCAATATGGTTGATCATTTTATTTGTTCATTCATGCTTGTTTTCCTTACTTCTCTCAAAACTCATCTTCTCTCTAAAACTCTCAAATACTAATATTTACTAAGTATTACTAGTGTAGTAATATAGTCTAGTATTAGTAGTATAATATCTATCTTATTATCTAGTTAATAATAAGAGTAGATTATTTGGGTTCATCTTGGTGCAACTTAGAGGAGATCTTCTAGTTTGGAGATTACTTGTGTTCATCCATATTATTAGCTCAAGAACAACAAGAAGGAGTTCTTGTTGTGCCCTTATATTTTCCATATCAATGTGAGAAAATTTCTTCTCTTATATAAATGTCTTTATATTTGCATGCATGTTACATAGATCATTAAATACTAAATTAACAAGTAATTTAGCAACTAATTAGAGGAGTCTAATTAAGGTCTATGGACTTTCATGTGGTATCAGAGCTAGCTTGTAGCATGCATGTTCATTTTGGACATTTTTATTAAAGTTATAAGATAACTAATAAATCAACGATTTTGAGCTAAAATACGATTTTGACGAAACATTTTAGTGCATGTATACCTACGGACCTCAAAATGTTTGTGGTCAAATTTCGTGATTTTAGGGATTAATTTGCTATTTATTTTTATTTTTGGCGTTTAAACCGAGTTAACATGCATTTTATGAGTTAATGTACATTTTACATTCTGATTTTGATACTCTTGGTGAAATTTCATAATTTGTTTCACTGTTTTACTATATCTAATGTTTTTATTTGATAAAACCATTAAATACAAAGCTATTTGTTCATAAAATTAATTTAAATTTTTTGAGCAAATGTTTTTTGTTTTTATAGTTCCTGGAATTGTTCCAGAATGTACAAAACTTTTGGTTTCAAATTTTATGATGTTTATTGTTTATTTTGGTTTTATTTCATAATTGTTATGATTAAACCGTAATATTTAGCAAATGAAATCAAATCGATCTAATTAATGACCAACAAAATTAGTAGTGACTAATTTTGAGTTCTAAATTAGTTTAGTTAATTAGTTTGAATTTAAATGAATTCAAAGTTGATAATGAATTTTTAATGGTTAAAAATCAATAAATCCCGGAAAATCGAGCTAACAATG
>JAIUZE010024170.1:0-13481 GCA_022085475.1 Heliosperma pusillum | reverse complement strand
AGAATTTGGGGATGCGAGGCTTTTGTTAAGAATAAGTCTGACGATAAACTCGCACCCAAATCTGACAAATGTCTTTTTGTAGGATATCCAAAGGAATCACGTGCTTATTATTTCTACAATAAACACGAGGACAAAGTGTTTGTGTCTCGTGATGCAGTCTTTTTAGAAAATGATTTTATTTCTAAAAGACAGAGTGGGAGAAAATTTGAACTTGATGAAGGCCAAGAGCCACAAACCGAAAAGGACGACGAGGAAAACGTTCCCTCTTCGTCTGGTACGGTCATTATTCCTTCAGAACCCAGGAGGTCAAGCAGAACTAGTCATCAACCTGATAGATACCTTGGTATTATAGAGGAAGGTGATGACTATAATTTGCTACTTTTTGAAAGTAACGAACCTACTACCTACAAAGCAGCCATTTGTAGTCCCGACTCAAAGCTATGGCTAGGAGCCATGCAATCCGAAATGGATTATATGTACGACAATCAAGTATGGGACTTGGTTGATTTACCTAAGGAGGTACGACCTCTTCAGTGTAAGTGGATCTATAAGATCAAAAGTGGCATAGATAAACATAATGATGTTTACAAAGCTAGATTGGTGGCAAAAGGTTTCACCCAAGGTCATGGTCTTCACTATGACGAAACCTTCGCCCCAGTCGCCATGCTTCGATCCATAAGGATTATCTTAGCGGTTGCCGCATTTCATAATTATGAGATTTGGCAAATGGATGTCAAAACCGCCTTCTTGAATGGGATTCTAGAAGAGCAAGTGTACATGACACAACCTGAAGGTTTGTGGATCCATCAAATCCTAAGAAGGTATGAAAACTTAAGAGATCCATCTATGGTCTTAAGCAAGCATCCAGGAGTTGGAATCATCGTTTCGATCATGTAATTAAACAAAATGGTTTCACTCGAAGCGTCGAGGAACCGTGTTTATACATGAAGTTTAGTGGGAGTAAAGTAACTTTTCTAGTCTTGTATGTAGATGACATAATACTCATTGGGAATGATATTCCAATGCTCACTTCTGTGAAGGAGTGGCTAGGAATTCATTTCCAAATGAAAGACTTAGGAGAGGCCCAGCGCATCTTAGGTATTCGGATCTATAAGGATAGATCTAGAAGGATACTAGCATTAAGTCAAGAAACTTATATTGATAAAATTCTTGATTGGTTCAACATGAAAGACTTTAAGAGAGGCTTTCTCCTATGCGAAGTGGGATCACTTTGAGTAGAAATCAGAGTAGTGCCCTACGACGAAACCGAGGATGATGAACGCATGAAATTGATCCCTTACGCATTGCTGGTGGATCAATCATGTATGCTATGTATTGCACTCGTCCGATGCTGGCAGATTGCTTTGAGCCATGACAAGCGTTACCAAGCAAATCCAGGTGAGAGTCACTGGATATAGCATTAAAGACACATCTTAAGTACTTGAGAAGGGACCAAAAAAAAGGATGGTTCTTAGTGTTTGGAGGCGAGGAGACTGAGTTACGTGTAAAAAGGGTTACACATGATGCCAGTTTTCAAACAGATAGGGATGATATGAAATTCCCCAATCCGGCTACGTTTATATGATTGGAATGGGGAAGCTTTGCTGGAGAGTTTCAAGCAAAGCGTATACAGCGGATTCTCAACAAAAAGCAGAGTACCTTGCAGCGTCTGACTAGGCAAAGGAAGCTGGTGGATTCAGCCAATTTTTGGAAGACTAACAGTAGTCCCTACTGCCAAAGATCCTATCACAATTATTGTGATACAAGAGTGGGCTATTTTTCAAGCAAAAGAGCCCAAGTCTAGTAATAAGTCTAGACATGTACTTAGGAAATATCATGTAATTAGAGATTACGTGGACAGAAAGGAAATTGACATTTGTAAGGTTGGGACAGATGACAACATTGTTGATCCTTTAACCAAGCCTTTATCAAAGGCTAAGCATGATGGTCATGTCGTCACAATGGGATTGAGACGTGTGCCAGAATTCATTTAGATTATGTAATATGTAATAATTGAATGTTGTATTAATTATTTCATATATGATAATGGCATTCATTGTTCGAGTTTTATTTTAAACTCTTTTATTTAGTTTGACTAAATTTAATACTTTGTTTATCCGAATAGATTGTTGGACCCTATTCAAGTGAATAGGAAGAACTTAGTATTTTGTCCCTAGTCACTCAAATGAGGGGACGTCTCGAAATGACTAGATTGTAAGTCGATCGATGGTTGGTTCAGCACCATGGGGTCATGGAGATGACTGGTCGTTTACATAGACAGACTGTATGACACTCTGTCGGACAGTGACATTGTAGAGACCCTTAAATCAATTATTTGATGCCTGGTCGTGGCAGGGTCTTCTATTTTATTCCTATAAGTCGATTCTTTTGACTGGCGACCGTCTATCTGAGTCGGTGCAGTTTCCGAGTGGTTTTGGTTGATGTTCTAGGTCGTGCCGTAAAAGGAGGCCGATGGACTTCTTCTGGATCATGGTGATCTGCATCATACAGAGTAGATGGATCAACAGGAATTGTCCACCCACGTTGGGTAAAAACATCTTTAGGCCACTCGAGGAGAAGTTACTGTAAATGCGTGGCGACGCTCGGAAAGAGATCTATGGTAGATTTTCCGGTCAGACAGTTACTCTCCCTATCGAGAAAACCACTCTAGATATTGGCAATCGCAAGTGCGACCTGGAAGACACCTTGCGTTGAGTGGGAGATGTGATAAAGAGACAAGAGAATCGGTGACGCACACTTGTGTCAGACAAGTGGGAGATTGTTGGAGTAGGTGTCCTCAACAATAGTGCGCCACATAATAAATCTTATTATGGAATATAATTGGGATATTTATTGACTATATATATGATTAGTCAGTTGATTAACGTAAATCAATAACGGTTGGCTAACTAGAGTTTGACGTTATTGTCGTTTGACGGCGGTGATCAACTGATCCCTTTCGGTCACACCTAAAGGATGAAATCCAAATAGTAACGAATTATTTGTATACGATACAGTTAATTAGTACATTACATATATTCGATATGTACGAGAGTTAATTGTTAGAAATTGAGTTAAGAACTCAAATTCGATTAAACTTATTTTTCAATTATGCGATAATTGACTAATAAATTTATATCTTATTTTAATACGATTAAATAAGATTTAACTTAGTAATTAATCGTTAAATTACTAAATTAGTTGAGGTTTTGAGATAGAGGTAATTAGTTAATTATATTTACAAGAGTTGTAAAATAAATTAACTAAGCATTGTGGGACCCATTATATATTGATATAATGGTAGAATATTACTTAAAATGTTAAGTACATATTATTCATTTATTTGTGTCATATAATTTTTATATGATCAAATTAACACTTAATTATACAAGATAATTAAGCATATGATTAATAAGTATTTGTGAGACAAATATCAAAAATCAAAATGGATCAAAGCAAGGCCATAGTGGCCGGTCATGTTGCTTGTAGTATGGTGATGATTGTTGTTCTTATTTACACTCACAAGTCACCAAGTGAAAGTGACATATCAAGTAGAATATAATCATCACTTATACTACAACACTCCACCCTAATGCATGTGATCAAATTAAACAAAATAAGAGTCTATTTTGGACAAGGTTGGTCTGGCCAAATTGGCTTTATAATGAACAATTGTTGTTCATTTTTCAACCAATTCATTTTGTGCAATTTTACACTTCTCACTAAAATTCTTTCTCTCACTAAAAACTCTCATATACTAATATTTCTTAAGTATTACTAGTGTAGTAATATAGTCTAATATTAGTAGTATATCATCTATCTTATTATCTAGTTAATAATAAGGGTAGATTATTTGGTGTCATCTTGGTGCAACTTGAAGGAGGTCTTCTAGTTTGGATATTTCTTGTGTTCATCCATATTTATAGCTCAAGAACAACAAGAAGGAGTTCTTGTTGTGCCCATACAATTTCCATATCAATGTGAGGAAATTTCTTCTTTTATATAAATGTCTTTATATTTGCATGCATGTTACATAGATCATTAAATACTAAATTAACAAGTAATTTAGCAACTAATTAGAGGAGTCTAATTAAGGTCTATGGACTTTCAAATACCCCACAATACTCATCCTTTATCTTATTTTAATCATTTCACCACAGAACAATACTTATTTTAATCACATCACCCCACAATAATAACCCACAATACTTTTCCTCTCTCCAATCATCTCACCAACCACAATACTTTATCTTATTTAATTAACCACCCTTAACTTTTGTGCCACCCATGAATAGGGAAAGTTATCGAGATTAGGAGGGAGTAATAGTTTTATTGTTTCATAATTTCTTAAAGTGATAACATGTACAACAGAAATGGTAACATAGTAAACTGATGTGGTTTCATATTAAGTAAAATATTGGGTTTTTTTTATATAACCACCTAATATATCCAAATTTTTACAAATTACCACCTATTATGTTCATCTTTATAAATAACCCCCTACTTTCTAGTTAAACCTCACAATCCATGCCTATTTTACATTCTATTGACGGTTTATGTTATTTATAGTCTCGGTTACATTTTAACAACTTATAATTATATCCAATACCCAAAATACCCCTTACTATATTTTCTCAATCTCCTCCCCACATTAACCACACAATTACCACCCACACGTATCTGATCTCTACCAACCATGGACCACCACCCCCACCTCCTTTCCATAACCCCACCCACCGCTACCGAAATCCGTTGACCACCCTAACCACCGCAAACTCACCCTCAACCACCACGCACACTGTATCACGAACTCACCCCACAAGCCCACCACCATGACCTATAAGTATTAGTCAGGCCACCGTCGGTCTGTCGACGCTTCACCAAGTCAACCTTTACGGAAGTAAGTCGTCCCTCCTACGTTAGTGGCTGACCTCAAACTTATTCTCCAATATCCCCAAAATTGATACACGAAAAACTTGGGTATGCAATAAACACATATGTTAAAGTCAATTGCGATCGTAGTTTGGGGCTAAAAATTCAGGTCGAATCTCGAAGTTAAATATCCCCCATGTTTCGTGTTCTTTGTCATTATTGCGGCTAGCCTGCTACCGTGTTGTTTAAATTTCAACACCAATTACCAAAGTTATTTCATTAAAACGTTGCTGCTACCTCGTTATAAACATCGCCCAAAGCAATCCTACCACTTGTTAATATCGTTGCTATTGCTGTTGGTAATCGTTTGTTAAGAACTTTGAGGCACAACTGTTAATTACCGCGTTTTATATTAAAAACTCAGTTCCTAAATCTCAAACACTAAGTCCCTAAATTGAATGTACATATTGAAGTGTGGATATATGATATTGCATTTCTTTCTTTCATTGAATGTACGAATGACACTAATACCCTGGGAGGTGTGACTTTATGATGTAATTGAATCTTCAAATTGTTTTTCCAATTGATGATTCAGTCTTTTCTAACTTTGTTTGGAGTTGATATATGATATTTTCTTTCGCTAAACGAATTTTGCTAGTGCCAGATTCAATTATGACAGTTCAATTGTTGGATTTTAGATTTATGATAGCTTAATTTTTGTATCCAATGGTGAAGAGGTTTATAGATGACGATGATGGGTTTGTGGGGTGAGTTTGTGGTTTAGTGTGCGCAGTGGTTGAGGGTGAGTTTGCGTCGTTTAGGGTGGTCAGCTGAGTTCGGTAACGGTGGTTGGGGTTTATGGGCAAGAGGTGTGGTGGTTCATGGTTGATGGAGATCGGATGTGGTTGTGGTGATTGTGTGGGGAGAGTGATAAAATATAGTAAGGGGTATTTTGGGTATATCATATAATCATAAATCGTTAAAATGTAATCGATACGATACATAACAGAAACCGTCAATAGAATGTAAAATAGGTGTGGATTGCGAGGTTTAACTTGAAAACTAGGGGGTTATTTGTGCAGATGAACATAATAGGTGGTAATTTGTAAACATTTGGACACAATAGCCAATAGGTGGTTATATACAAAAAAACCCAAAAACATTAAATAAAAGTGTTGACATATTAATCCGAGCTCTTTTAATTAAATGGTAATATGTCAAACTAAATGTTGACATATTGAACCTTTAGGTAACAAAACTGTGAAACATAATGTAATAAAATAGGGAACATATATTACCAATATGCTAACATAATTTAATTAAAATTGTAAAAAATATGTTGAGTTTAACAATTCTCTATTTATTAATAGAATAAGTGGAACTAGAAATTTTCTTGCTCAATTAACTCTAATTTATAAACCGGGCCTTACTCTGTTTGGTTATTCTCAGATGTTGGGCTTAACACTTTTGATTATTTTATACAAATGTTGGCCTACTTATAAATTTTATTTGTCAATATTTGTATTTAAATATATTTTACCAAAACCGTTAAACTTTTACTTATCTATCTGTAATAGTTGATACTACACATTAATAATTTTAGGCTCTCACATTAAATTTAAACTTTAATGACTAAATAATAATTTCTATATACATAATAATCTAAAAAGCTGTGCATTCGCACGGGATTTATGAAAGAATTATGTCCACTATCCTTTACGAATTAACCTGGTCGTGACTATGTAGTCGATATGCCATGCTCAAAGCCAATGTTGGTTTTAGACGTAAATTATTAACATGTCTGCTAGTCATAAGTGGACCTCTTGGATGGGTCACACACAAAAGATATAGTATTAGTATAATAATAAGTCGAACTTATAATAATACTAATATGGCTCTAATAGTGAGTAGGCCCAATTGCGCCGAAGATAGGGTTTGTAAGACAATCCAGTGTATCTCACTATTATAAGAAAGGGATTGTGAGACAATCCCTATCATTCTTTCATTCAGTTTAGTCTGACATACAGTGAGAAATACACGGAGAGAAAATGTGTTTTCGCAAGCTTGTATTTCTTCCTTTAAAGTACTAGCATATAAGGCAGAGCATAGTACCTGTGTGGATATCGTTAGAGGCATCACATTTGGGGTGCTTATTTTTCATCTAGAGTTTCTGATTTCTACAAGCAATTACATACTTCTAATCATTATTCCGCCGCGCTAGAAGGTATGTAACATTCATCTTATTTAGTACTCTTTCCGTCCCGGTCAATTGTTGTCCTTTCATTTGAGCACAAAGACCAAGAAAAGAGTGGAAGACCATTTGTGGTTCCACTTAGAGGATGACAAGTGGACAATAGTCCCATTGAGTGATCAAATTACTCATAGAAGACCTTCCTAATATAAAAAGGACAACAATTCACTGAGACACCCTAAAGAGAAATAAGACAACAATTGTCCGGGACAGAGGGAGTATGTTGTTTTGTATAATACTTGCAATTGATTCGGGCTCATAGGGAATTCAAAACCCTACAATTTATACTAGTATTGCATTAATATGATTACATGTTGTAATTAGTCGATAACATGATATTTTGAAGTGGTGACATATGAAATAAAATGGTGACATATTTTACTACAATGCTAACATAATTGTAATACCCGTCTAAATTGTGCCTTAAGATGTAAATTAAATAATTAAAACTAATTAAGGAAGTTGTGATGTTTTTTAGTACAATAAAGAGGACGAGCCCGAAATTAAAAAAAAACTAGGTAGCTAAGATGCGAGGGGCAGTGACCACTTGAATGTCTTCCCTTAAGATCGATTGAAAAGATATAGCCTGGGTCAAATTGCGTTAGACGCTTTTTTAAGAGAGATGACGCATCTACTGCACTGGTTACCAAATAGTGCGTTTCTCTTTTAAGATACGGCAACCCGTGAGACTCATTCGGTAGCAGCAATAGGAGCCCCCGAACTAATGATCGCTAAATGTTCAATAATAATTTTTGTTTAAAACGTAAAGTAATTATCTTGATAACTATTTCGATATTATATAAGAGCATATAAGATAATATATAGGACTAAAGAGCCTTGTACAACACTTATAAAAAATTAACTCCTCCAAAGGCTCACCAACCCCATCAGGCATGAGTTAAGTGATTGTTGTTCTTATATATCCCTTGGTGGAAGTAGGGGGCTAGCAAGGCATTCACCCCCCTGACGGGTGAAATTTTACAAAATTCTAGTTAAATGTTTTAATTTTTTTTCGTGTGCACCTTATATAGTTAGTCATTCTCCCCCCCTAAGTTGAAATCATGTCTCCGCCATTGTATATAACCAAAAAGTGATGAAGCTTTTGTCAGTAAGAAAGATAGGTGTTATACACCATAATTACCATGATATAAATCATAGTAAATGCATGTGATTAAATTGTTAGTACGACCAAAATCAAAACGTACCGATATATTCAATCTCACCTAATACATCTTCCAAGGTAAGTTTAGGCTTCATAGATATTCTCGTCGTTTTACTAGCCTCCACCATCGCATCTTTCTCCAGTTGAATTTTCCTCCATTTATTACGAACTACCGTCCATTCAATCCCATTCTCATCCGGTGTTGTCTCAATCGATTCCTCTTCTACCAATTCTAAAGAATAGAAAACATCTAAATCCTATAATTCAGAATTAATCAACAATAATTTTAGCAATAGCTAAAATTAAAAAGAATAATCTTAAATCTAATTATAATAATAGTATTTTACAAAAGAAAAAAATAGCAATCCTGATAGTAAATCACCAAATAGTAGTATTACGCCAAATAGTAATAATGAGAGCTTTTTTTATATATTTTTTTTCTAATATCGGATCATCAAGGAATGTTGTAGGCACGAGTTCTCAGCAATCTGATGTTCTTGCTTTCAATATGCGAAGGGAGATGCAATAGACTTATGAGGATGAGGAAGGTCTGGAGTGACAACAGCTAAACAAATAGCATTAGAGTTAGGTCCAGTTTTCTTTGATTATAAGCCTCTTGTTGTTAAGGAATGGATTCGTGATGTTAAGTTAATTAAGACGGATATGGACCTGGTTGCTATTTGGATATCAAATTCTAACGAATGGATTTGAACAAGATTGCAGGGTTAGTTGGTAAACCCATTAGAATTGATGCTGCAAGAAGGGAGAAAACCTAGAGGTTAAAATGGGACAAGAGTTACCATACGCTATAGAATTTATTGATGAGAATGATGAACTATGCAAGCATACGGTTCACTATGAATGGTGGCCTATTCGATGTACTAAATGTCAGGGAATTGGGCATACTGGTAATGTCTGCAGGAAGAAAAATGAAGTTGTAAGGGACATTACTAAACCCCATAAGGTATGGAGATCAAAGCATGTCCAAGTACCGTAGGCAACTTCTACTGTGTTACCTCAACTGGCCCCTAGTGTTGTTGTTACCCCAATGCATGTCCATGGTAATACAATGAACGTTGTTACACATGCCAAGCTTATAACCAGAATGGTTAGGAATGAAATGGATATGATGCGAGGAGAAGGGAAAATTTTTCTTGATATACTGAAGATGTCATTGGGAAGACTATTGTTGAAAAGGAAGGGGTTGAAGGTAGTAGATTATTCTTTGACAATGACTAGTATCAGTTTTTGGAATGTTCGTGGAATAAATAAGACTAATAAACAAGGTGATATTAAGATATTCTTACATCTACATAATATTGGTTTTTTGGCTTAGTGGAAACTAGAGTTAAAACTAGTAATATCAATAAAGTTCATAATGACATTGGTAAGAAAAAGAGCCTAGTTACTAATAATATTGTTAGGGATGGTGGCATAATTTCGTTAATATGGGATGACAACACTTAAAATGTTAGCATTGTTAGCAATGAGGAGCAAGTGATTCATACTAAGGTCACTTATCTCTCTAATCAATTTTGTTGGCATTTGTCCTTAGTGTATGGATTGAATAGAATTCTTAAGAAGACTCCTCTGTAAGAATCTCTGAATAATCTGAGGAATGCTGCCAATAGACCATGGATGGTCATGGGAGATTTTAACAATGCATTGTTCATGGATGATAGGATTGGTTCTGAAATCACTTTTCCTAATATGATGTGATTTCAGGGCTGTGTTGCCTATTGCAGACTAGGTGATATGTTGTCAAATGGAGCCTTCTTCACTTGGTCTAACAAGCAGAAAGAGAGTGAGAGAAGGTTTAGTCGAATTGATAAGGTGTTGACTAATGATGAGTGGCTAGTTAATGGGCATGATGCTACAGTTTCCTTCCTTCTTGAGGGGCTGTATAATCACTACCCATGTGTTTTAGACCTCTGGCATAATAATATCATAGACAAATCCAAATTTCATTATTATAATTGTGGGGAACTGTGAGGGGTTTTGGCCTACTGTGAAGAAAGAATGGGATAGGAGAATTGAAGGTTTCCATATGTTTCAAGTGCTGAAGAAGCTGAAGTATTTTAAAAGCCCTTTGAAACAGCCAAATAAGCATAAATATGATAATGTGGAGCATGCTGCTAATGTTGAAGAGGCTCCTTTATTGGATATTCAAATGAAGATTCAGGCTAAGACTTCTAATATTTCTATGTTAGTTGAATAAAAGGTATAAATGAGGGGTAAAATGATACTAAAGTATTAGTTATCAGCATGTCAGATGTTTGTATGTCAGATGAGCAATATCATCTTCTAGATACATCATATTGTATGTCTTTGCGTATATACTTAATTTATAATGTTTCTGTAAATTACTAGTGCGTAACCAATATTTGGATTCTTAATTTAATTGGTTTCATTATGATTCCATAATTATTTTCTCTCCTATTCTAAATAACCTTTCTTCGTTTCCTTTTTCATTTATTCACAATACTTTCACTCTTTACTTATATAGTAAACTTTTATACTTATTTAATCATCTCACCCACAACAATACTGTTGGAGTAGGTGTCCTCCACAAATAGTGCGCCACATAATAAATCTTATTAAGGAATATAATTGGGATATTTATTGACTATATATATGATTAGTCAGTTGATTAACGTAAATCAATAACGGTTGGCTGACTAGAGTTTGACGTTATTGTCGTTTGACGGCGGTGATCAACTGATCCCTTTCGGTCACACCTAAAGGATGAAATCCAAATAGTAACTAATTATTTGTATACGAGACAGTTAATTAGTACATTACATATATTCGATATGTACGAGAGTTAATTATTAGAAATTGAGTTAATAACTCAAATTCGATTAAACTTATTTTTCAATTATGCGATAATTGACTAATAAATTTATATCTTATTTTAATACGATTAAATAAGATTTAACTTAGTAATTAATCGTTAAATTACTAAATTAGTTGAGGTTTTGAGATAGAGGTAATTATTTAATTATATTTACAAGGAGTTGTAAAATAAATTAACTAAGCATTGTGGGACCCATTATATATTGATATAATGGTAAAATATTACTTAAAAGGTTAAGTACATATTATTTATTTAATTGAGTCATATAATTGTTATATGATCAAATTAACACTTAATTATACAAGATAATTAAGCATATGATCAATAAGTATTTGTGAGACAAATATCAAAAATCAATATGGACCAAAACAAGGCCATAGTGGCCGGTCATGTTGCTTGTTAGTATGGTGATGATTGTTGTTCTTATTTACACTCACAAGTCACCATGTGAAAGTGACATATCAAGTAGAATATAATCATCACTTATACTACAACACTCCACCCTAATGCATGTGATCAAATTAAACAAAATAAGAGTCCATTTTGGACAAGGTTGGTCCGGCCAAATTGGCTTTATAATGAACAATTGTTGTTCATTTTTCAACCAATTCATTTTGTGCAATTTTACACTTCTCTCTAAAATTCTTCCTCTCACTAAAAGCTCTCATATACTAATATTTCTTAAGTATTATTAGTGTAGTAATATAGTCTAATATTAGTAGTATATCATCTATCTTATTATATAGTTAATAATAAGGGTAGATTATTTGGTGTCATCTTGGTGCAACTAGAAGGAGGTCTTCTAGTTTGGAGATTTCTTGTTCATCCATATTATTAGCTCAAGAACAACAAGAAGGTGTTCTTGTTGTGCCTATATTATTTCCATATCAATGTGAGGAAATTTCTTCTTTTATATAAATGTCTTTATATTTGCATGCATGTTACATAGATCACTAAATACTAAATTAACAAGTAATTTAGCAACTAATTAGAGGAGTCTAATTAAGGTCTATGGACTTTCATGTGGTATCAGAGCTAGCTTGTAGCATGCATGTTCATTTTGGACATTTTTTTATTAAAGTTATAAGATAACTAATAAATCAAAAATTTAAGTTAAAATACGATTCTGACAAAAAATTTTGGTGCATGTATACCTACTGACCTCAAAATGTTTGTGGTCAAATTTCGTGATTTTAGGGATTGAGTTTATATTTATTTTGAGTTTTTGGCTTTTAAACCGAGTTAACATGCATTTTATGAGTTAAAAGTTAAATAAAAATAGTTGCATGTTGATTCTGGACATGAAATTTTAATATGATCTCACATGCATGCCTTACATATTGTATGTAAAATGTCGTGACTTTTACTTATGTATTGCATGTTCATTGATTTTTATACGATAAAAGTCGATAATATGAGATTATAATGTTCATAAAATTGAAACGTACTTTTATGGTCTTGAAAATTTTTGGTACATTTTATATTCTGATGTTGATACTCTTGGTGAAATTTCATAATTTGTTTCACTGTTTTACTATATTTAATGATTTTTATTTGATAAAACCATTAAATAATAAGTTATTTGTTCATTAAATTAATTTAAGTTTTTGAGCAAATGTTTTTATTTTTAGAGTTCCTGGACATGTTCCATAATGTACAAAAATTTTTGGTTTCAAATTTTATGATGTTTGTATTTTATTTTGTTTTTATTTCATAATTGTTATGATTAAACCGTAATATTTAGCAAATGAAATCAAATCGATCTAATTATTGACCAACAAAATTAGTAGTGACTAATTTTGAGTTCTAAAACAGTTTAGTTAATTACTTTGAATTTAAATAAGATTTAAATGTTGATATTGATTTTTAATGGTTAAAAATCAATAAATCCCGAAAAATCCAGCTACAATAAGCATGAATGTGTTTAGGGCGATTTTGGCATGAATTTTGCAGCAATTTATTTTATTTATGGTTGAATTAATGAATGTCATTTATTTAATAATTTATGCAAAGTTTGTACCTAGTATGACCTAGTTATTTTTTAATCGTTATTACCCGTAATGTAAGGGAATAACAGTTTGGTTGCAATTTTATTGCGATCTCGTATCGCCGGTTTGTATAATTTAATAATTTTATTTCATAGATATGGATATGGATATGTCTACTTGATGAGGCATAAAAGTGATGCTTTTGAAAAATTCAAAGAATTTCAAAATGAAGTAGAAAACCAATTGAATAAAAAGATTAAAACCCTACGATCCGATCGTGGTGGTGAATACTTGAACAATGAATTTTGATTACATCCTTAAAAGATGTGTATAGTATCACAATGGACTCTC
>JAIUZE010024169.1:0-10759 GCA_022085475.1 Heliosperma pusillum | reverse complement strand
CAAGTTTGGAGAACCCAAGAAAGAAAATTAGCATTAGAAAAGATGAAACTAAAAGGTGCTCAAAAATTGAATACGTAGCACTATTACACATTCTCTAGGTTTAAAATATAACTTTGTCAAAAAAATTAAAATAAATGACAGATACAGAGATCAGACATGCGATTTGATACAAGTGCTGAAATAAAAACCATTGGAATACATAAGACATTCTGATAACATTTATATTCAAAACATTGTTATTTCAATTTTCTTTCTTACCAGGCTCCTAAAGACCAAATTTGGGGGCCCTGTGCGGCCGCTCGGACCGCACACCCTCAAAGACGGGCCTGACGTTGTCCATCGAATACCACCCTTACTCGGTCGAGTTGAGCTCAACAAAAACAACATCCAACTCCTAACAAAAGTTCCTTACAAAAGTTACTCGATCAAGTTAGTCCTGGCAAATCAGGCCCAGGCCCGGCAGGCGGCACGAATCCGGCTCAGGCCCGGCACAGCCAGTGGAAAAGTCCGGCCCGGCACGACCGTGACTTGTGCGGACTGCAGTTCCATTTTTTTGTAATAATTCGTGCTTGGGCCCGTCCCGACCCGATCCCGAGGCAGGCGGCCCGATTATTGGTCCGAAAATGAGCACAACACGACCATGCACGGCCTGGCTCGATTTTTGGCATAATCGTGCCAGGCACGGCCCGGTTTAAGGAAAACAACTCAAAACTTTGGAAAAATTGATCGTTGGTGGGAGAGGAAGCCGTTACATTGCAACGGTTCTTTCTTTTGTCTTTTTTTTTCATTTTTAACACACTATAAGAACCCTCTACATTCAATCTATTTCATTCACAATTCAATCTTTTCTTCTTATATTGAAATCTTCTACATTAAACCTGTCAAACGGGTCGGGTCGAATACGGGTCGGGTCAAATACGGGTCAGGTCAAAATACGGGTCGGTCATCGGGTCTTGGATCGAGTTAGGGTAGGGTAAAAAAAAGTTGATAACATCTTTTATTTTATGATTTTCACTCGAAAAAACATACTTTTTTTAAAATTAAATCGTATTTTTTATGCATAATATGATTATATTCACTATTTATCGTACTTAATTAAAACATCTCTTAAAATTAACTTATTTTAATAACTATTTTATTAATTTATGTTATAAATAGATTTAAATTTAATTTTAAATTTAAAAAATTAAAATTACAAGTCATTTCGGGTCAAACGGGTCGGGTCGGGTTTGACCCTAAAATAAACGGGTCATTTCAGGTCGCGGGTCAAGATTTGCGGGTTTTTGACCTTAAAAACCGGGTCGGGCGGGTCAGGTGTTCAGGTCGGGTCATATTTGAACAGGTATATTCTACATACTTACAATCTCTTATTTTATTAGAAATTATAAATAAATAAAACTTATTATACTAAAAAGAAAACTTACAAATTAGCTACTGAAATAATTTTTGTTGATTAGATTATTCAAGGAAACAACGAAGGAATTCCATTGTTCATTCCGATTTACGAAATTCCAAGTGTCCAATTAACGAAAGCTTTATTTGCATTTTCTTACTTTCCTATTCCAAGTGTCCAATTAACGAAAGCTTTGTTTGCATTTTCTTTCTTTCCTTATTATATATTGTTTATTTATTTTTATTTTTTATTTCATTAATAATAATTGTTTTTTAAAAAAAGAAAATGGATATACACAACACTTCAAAAAGATCTCGTTATGTTGATACAAATTCAAAGTCACTTACAAAAAATTTCTAACCCAAAATCCCGACCACTCAGGTACCTTTTAATCTTAACAATCGGGCGGGTTTTTCTCCTTCACAAATACAAAACATGGGTTGGGGAATCAACCCCCTTTTGGTATGAGTCAATCGAACCAGCCTCCAATGATGACCCCAACAAATATTTTTAATCAATATCCACCAGGTACTATATACGAGGATCAACAATTTAGACCTCAAGGACTGACCCAAGTATCTTTAATGTCTTTTTAAACCCTTTTTATGAGGGGTATAGACCAAATTCACAACATACCTCTTCGGGTGATGGGTTCTCTACCGATACAATCAACCACAACCTAGTCAAGCGACTCAATCCCAACTCCCCAATAATTCCTACGCCAATGTAGTATGGATGGAAGATGAACAACTGACAAAAATATGTAGTAAAGGTAAGGCTAGTGAAACATGGCAACATTTTGTCAAAAGTGACATAAAAAATTTGCCCAATGTAGATATTGTAAAACAATTTTAAATGCCACAAGTAAAAATGGGACCGGCCACCTAAATCGACATTCGAAAAATGTGTCGCACGCCATGTTGAACGGTATAGACCTATTGTAATACTCTGTATTTCTATCTGTTGGGGGCTCGGCCGAGTAGGGCTTACTCGAACGACTACATAGTGTACTCGGCCGAGTATATGCTACTCGACCGAGTGGATTTGGCTGATGTCTTAGGTTGTTTATGATCTCGCGTACTCGGCCGAGTGATATCGGCACTCGACCGAGTAAGTCGTACTCGAACGAGTACATGTTGTACTCAACCGAGTACGACGGGTTTCAGGGTTTGGTCTGACGGTTGATTAAGGGTTAATAATGTTGGAGTAGGTGTCCTCCACAATAGTGCGGCACATAATAAATCTCATTAAGGAATATAATTGGGATACTTATTGACTATATATATATGATTAGTCAGTTGATTAACGTAAACCAATAACGGTTGGCTGACTAGAGTTTGATGTTATTGTCGTATGACGGCGGTGATCAACTGATCCCTTTCGGCCACACCTATAGGATGAAACCCAAATAGTAGAACTAATTATTTTTTTATGATACATTTAATTAGCACATTACATATATTTAATGAGTAAAATTATGACAACTCTATCCTTATAACATACCTATATTTACAAAAATTGTCATTCTTATAACATACATCACCTAATTTATGTACTACCTCTCTCATCCTTTCCCATACTACCATCATCAAAAGCAATTTTCTTAAAACTTGTGCAAAATGGTGTGGGTAGTTTGGATTGACTTGGAGGGAGTATTTACAAGGAGTTGTAAAATAAATTAACTAGACATTGTGGGACCCATTATATATTGATATAATGGTAGAATATCACTTAAAAATTAAATGTATATTATTTATTAATTTGTGTTATATAATTGTTATATAAGTATTTGTGGGACAAATATCAAAAATCAAAATGGACCGTTGTGAGCCATCATGGCCGGTCATGGCATGTGAAGAAGGGAATGATTATTGTTCTTTTCTATTTTACACAATACTCCATTTGATTGTGACATGACCTTCATGTTTTAATCATTCTCACATTACCTACACTCCACCTATTTGCATGACAATAAATTATCAAAATAAGATACCACATGGGGCTTGGTAGTGCCGGCCAAAGTGCCTATAAAATGGACCATTGTTGTTCATTTTTCTACCACTTCATTTTTTGTGTTCTATTGTGTTATAAAATGGACCATTGTTAACTAAAAAATAGTTTTATGTTGATTACGGCCATGAAATTTAAATATGATTTCCTTTGCATGTTTTAAATACTTTATGTAAAATTTCGTGACTTATAATAAAGTATTGCATTTTTATTGATTTTTATGAGATAAAATTCGATAAAAGGAGATTATTATGTTCATAAAATTGAAACGAGTATTTATAGATCTAAATATTTTTGGTATATTTCATAATCCGATTTATTTTTTTTGGTGAAATTTGTTTTTTTTTTCACTATTTTTTGTATATTTGTTGGTATTTATGAGATAAAACCGATAAATATAAAGCTATTTGTTCACAAAACGAAATAAATTTTTTTGGGCAAATGTTTTTTGATTTTTGAGTTTCTGGAAATGTTCTAGTATGTACAAAAATTTTGATTACAAGTTTTATGATGTTTATATTTTATTTTGGGTTTATTTCATAAAAGTTATGATTAAACCGTTATATTTAGCAAATAAAATCAAATCGGACTAGTTAATGACCAAAAAAATTAGTAGGGGCGAATTTTGAGTTCTAAATCAGTTTAGATAATTATTTTGAATTTAAATGAGATTTAAATGTTGATTATTGTTTTTAATGGTTAAAAATCAATCAATCCCGTAAAATCGAGCTAGAATGAGCATGAATGTGTTTAGGGCGATTTTGGCATGAGTTTTGCAGCAATTTATTTAATTTATGGTTGAATGAATGAATGTCATTTATTTTATTATTTATGCAAATTTTGTAGCTATTATGAAGAACGGTGACTCACTCAAGACAGTGCTATTTTTGGAAGGCGTTCCAAGTGAAGAGGCAAGGGACCAAGAAGTTGGTTTCATAATTTGTAATTATCTAGTTAATTTAATTAGTTAGGTGGCCATACTAGGATTCGTTGCCTAGTTGCTTGCTTTATTTCCGCTCATGCCAAAATCGTCACACATGCATTTTATTTTTCGGCTATTGTCAATTCAACGTTATTCACAATTCACCGACTTAGTTCACTTATAAGGAATTAATGACTAAATTGACAAGATCTCTCACATATTTAAAAATTGAGATTAGCCTTACAATTTTGTAACACCTATGAATCTCGTGTTCATTAGGGCTACCACACTCGTGGGCCCCGTTTTATCTCGGGTAAGTAGGGTGATGCGATCATAAGCCAAAATTGGATTGGACTCATCGAGATAAGCGTTATCTTGGGACTAGGAGATGGATTTAGTTGAACTCCGTCAACCAAGAGTTCTAGGGGTAGAATTAGTCAAGTAATGACTTACCATTATTTTTAGATAAGGGTAGCATACGATGACTATTTTTACTTAAAGATGGGTCTTGGAATCATTTATATAATTTAGTGAGGGATCATTATATAAATGCTAAACTTGTTAAAATATTTTTCAAGCACATTATCATAACAATAAATGTTTATATATTTCCTTTTTTTTTGTAGTAACAATATTCGCACAATGACAACATCATGGAACTCCGCAATCTTGGGTAAGGACTCATGGTTGAGGTACGTCATGGACAAATATGTCCTAAAAGATTACGGTAGTAACTTTGTTGAATTGGAATCAACGATCAAAAGCGCCGCGATATCCGATAACGTGTTTCGCTACTTGATCGAAGCCCCTCCCACCGAACCCTGGTCAAGGGCGACCATAGTGGTTCAGGCCGAATATGACCTTTATTTGAAAGGTGCCAATGACGTCAAGAATGTCTTGATTTGGTCAATCTCACCCATACTCAAACTTCAATTGATATCTCTCAATACATATGGGATATCCAGGAGGATAACATCGATGTTTTCGCAAGCGCCAAAAATTCTTCACTATGAGGCGGCCACGAAATTTTTTGAGACTAAGCTCCAAAAGGGCCAAAACGTTGGCCTACATGTACTCATAATGGTTGAGCATGCCGACACCTTAGAGCGTCTAGGGTGCAAGATTCCTAAGGAGCTAGTGGTGGGTAGAATCCTTCATTCACTCACACCAAAGTTCACCCATTTTAGGGTGAACTACAACATGAACAACATGGAAAAGATTTTCCATGAACTCCATGCACTCGTCACCCAAGGGGAGAGGGACATGGAGGCTAGTGGGAGTGAACCCAAAGATGTTCTTTCAATGCGATTGAAGAACATGAACGTTGGAGTTAAGAAGGACAAAGGAAAGAGTAAGACTCTTTTTAAAAAAGTTGTCAAGGGAAAGGGAAAGGGAAAGGTCTTTATAAAACCCAAGCCCAAAGTCAACAAACACGCGGACGTAGATTGCTATTATTGTAATGGCAAAGGGAATTGGAAACGCAATATTGCCCCAATACTTGAAAGAGAAGAAAGACGGTTGTGTGACAACGTCAGGTAAAATTCTAACATCACTCTATATGACAGATATTAACTTTGCTAGTACATATTCTTGGGTATTTGATACCGGTTGTGGTTCTCACCTTTGTAATCATGTACATGGGCTGAAGGACGCGCGAGCACTAGCCAAGGGTGACGTGGACTTGCGCATGAGAAATGGAGCTAAGGTAGCCGCAGTTTCTGTGGGCACCTACGTTCTTCTTTTGCCTAATGATTTAGAGTTGTATTTAAATAATTGCTATTATGTACCAACTCCTACCAAGAACATTATCTCTATTTCCGTGTTAGACATGGAAGGTTTTTCTTTTTGGATTAAGAACAATCGTTGTAATTTTTAATTTAATGAAATGGTTTATGGCGAGGCCATTTCTGTTGGAGGTATTTATGTTCTAGATATTGCAAAAGAGGTCTATCGTGTAGAAAACAAGAGGCTTAAAACGGTTGAACCTAATCAATCATACCTTTGGCATTGTCGTTTAGGGCACATAAACGAACGACACATAAAGAGACTTGTTTCATCTAAAGTACTCAAACCATTCGATTACGAATCTTATGGCGTATGCGAATCTTGTCTTCTAGGCAAGATGACTCGTGCTCCTTTTACGGGAAAAGGAACACGAGCAAATGAAGTATTAGGCCTTATACATATGGATGTGTGCGGCCCAATGACTCTCAAAGCTAGAGGTGGTTATCACTACTTCATTACTTTTACTGACGACGTGAGTAGATATGGGTATGTCTACTTAATGAGGCACAAAAGTTATGCTTTTGAAAAGTTCAAAGAATTTCAACATGAAGTAGAAAACCAATTGAATAAAAAGATTAAAGCCCTACGATCCGATTGTGGTTCTTGAACAATGAACTTGATTCACACCTAAAGGATTGTGGTAAAGTATCACAATGGACTCCTCCTGGAACACATTAATTAAATGGTGTGGCCGAAAGGATAAATCAAACTTTATTAGATATGGTTCGATCTATGATGAGTCTAACAGAGCTTCCTGATTATTTTTTGGGTTTCGTTATCGAATCTGCAATATTCTCACTAAATCAAAGCCCGACTAAAGCGGCAAACACTCCATATGAGATATGGATAGGCAAAGTTTCTAATTTTTTGTTCATGAGAATTTGGGGATGCGAGGCGTTTGTTAAGAATAAGTCTGACGATAAACTCGCACCCAAATCCGACAAATGTCTATTTGTAGGATATTCAAAGGAAATACGTAGTTATTACTCTACAATAAACAAAAGGACAAAGTGTTTGTGTCTCATGATGCAGTCTTTTTAGAAAACTATTTTATTTCTAAAAGACTGAGTGGGAGAAAATTTGAACTTGATGAAGTCCAAGAGCCACAAACCGAAAAGGAGGTAGAGGAAAACGAGGAAAACGTTCCATCTTCGTCTAATGCGGTCATAATTCCTTCGGAACTTAGGAGGTCAAGCATAATTAGTCATCAACCTGATAGATACCTTGGTATTATAGAGGAAGGTGGTGACTACAATGTGTTACTTTTTGAAAGTAACG
This sequence comes from Heliosperma pusillum, assembly GCA_022085475.1. NCBI lineage: Eukaryota > Viridiplantae > Streptophyta > Magnoliopsida > Caryophyllales > Caryophyllaceae > Heliosperma > Heliosperma pusillum. The sequence goes on along the minus strand of JAIUZE010024169.1, from coordinate 3,371 downwards.
AACCTACTACCTACAAAGCAGCCATTTCTAGTCCCGACTCAAAGTTATGGCTAGGAGCCATGCAATGCGAAATGGATTCTATATACGACAATCAAGTATGGGACTAGGTTGATTTACCTAAGGAGGTAAGACCTCTTCAGTGTAAATGGATCCATAAGATCAAAAGCGGCATAGATGAACATAATGATGTTTACAAAGCTAGATTGGTGGCAAAAGGTTTCACCCAAGTTCATGGTCTTTACTATGACGAAACCTTCGCCCTAGTTGCCATGCTTCGGTCCATAAGGATTTTCTTAGCAGTTGCCGCATTTCAAAATTATGTGATTTGGCAAATGGATGTCAAAACTGCCTTCTTGAATGGGATTCTAGAAGACGAAGTGTACATCACACAAACTGAAGATTTTGTGGATACACCAAACCCTAAGAAGGTATGCAAACTTAAGAGATCCATCTATGGTCTTCAACAAGCATCCATGAGTTGGAATCATCGTTTCAATCATGTAATTATACAAAATGGTTTTACTCGAAGTGTCGAGGAACCATTTTTATACATGAAGTTTAGTGGGAGTAAGGTAACCTTTCTAGTCTTGTATGTAGATGCCATACTACTCAATGGTAATGATATTCCAATGCTCACTTCTGTGAAGAAGTGGCTTGGGATTCATTTCCTAATGAAAGACTTAGGAGAGGCCCAACGCATCTTAGATATCCGGATCTATAGGGATAGATCTAGAAGGATAGTATCATTAAGTCAAGAAACTTATATTGATAAAATTCTTGATCGGTTCAACATGAAAGACTCTAAGAGAGGATTTCTTCCTATGGGTAGTGGGATCACTTTGAGCAAGTCAGAGTGCCCTACCAAACCCGAGGAGATTGAACGCATGAAATTGATCCCTTACGTATCCGTTGTTTGATCAATCATGTATGCTATGATGTGCACTCATCCCGATGTTGCAAATGCTTTGAGCATGACAAGTCTTTACCAAGCCAATCCAAGTGAGAGTCACTAGATGACCGTGAAGAACATCCTTAAGTACTTGAGAAGGACTAAGATTTCATTCTTAGTGTTTGGAGGTGAGACTGAGTTGCGTGTAAAGGGTTACACGGACGCCAGTTTCCAGGCAGATATGGATGATTTGAAATCCCAATCCGGCTATGTTTATATGATGAATGAAGGAGTTGTTTGCTGGAAGAGTTTCAAGCAAATTGTTGGACAAATTTCATAGTTTTGATAATGACATGTGTTTACGTAATAATATGTTTTACTCGATATATCATATGCGTGTAATTGTGTGCTTTAGTCTTATTATAGCTAGCAACAATTATGAGAAGAAAGATCAAAGTTAGACATAACTTTGATAAAGTCTGTGAGACAAAGTTATAACAACTTCAGGAATAACTTTGGAAGTGAACATGGAAGTTATAGCTACCAGGCATAACTTTAATGAAAATCGCTTCAAGCAAGATCTACCTCAAATAGCACAAGACTCTAGATGGAGGGTCTTTGTGATCAAGATGAAGAGATGATCCGTTTACTGAAGATCTTTGTGAAGATTAGATAGTATAGGTCGTCATTCGGTAACTATTCCATTCGAGAGATTTTATGTTCAAAGTTATAGCTTTAGCCTATGACTTTGAATGATAAATATTAATGCATGATTTTGGAAATAAAAATGTTTTGAAATGTTTTCAAAAGTGGAAGAGTATTTTTATATTTAACAAAAGTTTTATTAGAGAATATATTTATGAGATTCTATTGGTTAGTAATACAAATTATGGGTTGTCATGCTACCTAGGGTTTCTAATATCTTCTATCTCAATTTGTTGTTAACCTAATTAGCCCACCTAGTGTTTGAGCCACCTAGGGTTTCGTGGAAACCTAGGTTTGTGCCACCTAGGGTTGCGTGCCTCCTAGGGTTTCGTGAGCTAGGGGATTTCGGCCTCCTTAGGTTGTTTCCCTTGTTTACCTAATCTAGGATTCTATTATATCTTTACAACAATATTTTGAGATATAAAGATAAATATATTTCTATAAGATAAACCAAATAATATTTTGAGATAAAGATATTTCTAAAAGATAAGCAAATATTATTTTATGATATTAAAGATAAATATCTTTCTTAAATATTATGCTAGGGTTTTAGATTTACTATACTTCTAATACCATAAATACTCCTTCACATATCAATTGGAAAACACACGAAATACACGAGTACAACACAGGTACATATTTACTAGTGTTGATTTTCCAAAATCGTTTTAAAGCAAACCTTTGAGCAAAATATTTATTATTTTTAGAGTTTGTTTTTCAAAAGAGTCGTGCATCAATTATTATCAACTCGCTTGAGTGAATACGGTTATTGGATAATAGTAACATCATTATAAGCTTATCAATTCTTTAACGGGAATCTGTGGTGAGTTATATTGTACTTTCTTATTGACGTAAGATAGTTAGAGTCTTTTTAGCGATACTCCCTTACAGTTATATCATAGTGCTCAGATGATACGCAGTGGGTATAATTTTGTAATCGCGTAAAAGGTACTAAAAATTTTTAAATCGAGAATAGTGGAACCGTAGGTTTCAACGTGAAAGTGAACCACTTCAAAAATCGTGTGCCTCTCTCGTCTCTCTTTACTTTTCGTTATTTCGTTACTCGCGCTTACTTTGATTAATTAATTAGTTGATTTTAATGCATAAGATCAAATAATTAATTACATATCATATAAATCAAAAAAGTGGGGCTAGTTTTTAATACTCAATTCACCCCCCCCCCTTTCGTATTCGATCAATAGACTCTACAATTGGTATCAGAGCCTCGTGCTCTTGATTGCCTTACAACAAGGAGTCTGATCCATTTATCCTTTTATTTTTATTTATTTTCCGCTGCATTTAATTTTATTTTAATGGATTCCAAACATCTGAAGTGTCCCGTATTCGATGGGAAGAACTACAGTTTATGGAAAAATATGATGACCCATTTCATAAAGGGTAACGATTGGGAGTGCTGGCGAATCATTAAGAATGACGTTAATAAGATCATGCTTGCATCTGTTAATGGCACTCGCGTCGAAAAGAAAGAAGATGACTATGTTGAGGCAGATTATAAGAAAGCTGAGAAAAATTCAAAAGCTATTAGTCAGTTGCAAAACGGCATGACTCATACTGAATTTGATCATTTCTCATCTAGTTCTACTGCCAAGGAAATATGGGATGGTCTAGAATTAGCCTATGAGGGGACAACTGTTGTCAAAAAGCAACGTGTCGCATTGTTGATGCGAAAATACGAACTGTTCTCTATGGAGCAAAATGAATCGCTTGACAGCATGTCCACTCGCTTCTCTAGTATCATTAATGAATTGAAAAATCT
>JAIUZE010024166.1:0-18085 GCA_022085475.1 Heliosperma pusillum | reverse complement strand
CATCTTTAACGAGTATATGTTCACTTGTTGATAGCTTTTGTGTCTCGGCTTGGTGGGTTTATATCCAAGTCGGGGCATGGCTGCCTAATTGCTTCCACTTTGGGAATAGAGCCAGCTTAAGTACTAGCCAACTCTGCTTAGGGGGTCGCCTAGTAGAGATTCTTATGTACTTTTGGTCATGAGACGGGGAATGGAATAGCTGTTGTCGCTAGGTCTGATCAATCTAGGACTAGGATGTTTTCATACCTTGTGGTATAGCCTCGAGTTACAGAAGTCGACTATTGACTGGACTAAGAACTTATGCCTGTTTGTAGAAGTATTTGTCTTTCATGTTTGTATGATTCTATGAATCTTAGAAGGTGAGATGCAAGCCGGCTAAGGTTGATAGAGTTTGGATTAACGGTTGTTAAATGATTCACATGATATTATGTTTGATTAGGGTTTGAGTGTATCATGGCCATGTTAACGGTAACCTCTGAGCTAGCATACCAGCTTCCCTACCTCGTGTTATAGTTTATTATCGGATTCACATGATAGCTTTCATATGCTAGGTTATATGTTAGTTATTGTTTCATAACATGAAAAGCATATCATATATGTTAAGGTTTTGTATTTTCCATATACATCTCTTTTATGTTATTCATGTTTTATTAAACTCGACATTTCGTGGCTGGGAGAACTCGGAGTTACTCCCCACTGACTGTGGCTTCCGTGTTTATATTTAATGCGGTTGGCAGGTTTGTGATGCATACTTGGGTACATTGACGAGCTAGCGAGCGAAGTATTACCTTGGACCTATTTTCGGTTCTTAGGATTGTATATTATTATACACTCTTTTATTTCCGTATTTATATTTATACGGGAGATATGTCTCCCGTTTTGGATAATTCTTATGTATAATATTATTTCCTTTTGTTATGAACCTTTTGCTTTAAGACACCTTTGTTGTGATGAATATATTTAATAGTAGGTTCCGGTTTTAAAATTTACCGATTTTCACTAAAGTGAACCTATTAGAAACGCATTCTCATCTTTTAAATTACTTGTTTATTTTCCGCAAATTTGAGGGTGTCACATGAAGCTTTATGAGCATGTCAAGGCATTATTTAGGGGTCTGGGAATGACTGCTAATATGAACTTTAGTTATAAGACCTACCCTCAATTGACCCTTGAATTCTTGAGCTCATTTGAATTACAAAGATCTAGGAATAGAAACTTTATGCCTCAAGTCCGGTTTCGATTGTTCCACGATGACTATAGTATGAACTTAGGGACCTTTGCTGACCAATTCGGTCTAACCCACAGGGACACCGTTACTTCACCTCCCGAAGGCTTTGATGTTAGCCATGTTTGGAACACCATTTCTACTTACCATGTCTCTCATTGGGACCATGTCCCACACAAACACATCCATCATCCCGCCATTAGAATCTGGCAAAGATTCTTGGGATGGACTTTCTTGGGCCGTGCTGAGCCTCATTTGGTGAGACGGATAGAGTTAGATATTTTAGGAGGATTCTTGAATGTAAATGGTGATGAACCGTGGTCGATTAGCATTCCTTACTATTTTGTTGTTCAGTTGACTAAAGCTACCAAACCAAAGAACACTGGCATTGTTTATGGAGGCCTTATCACTCACCTTGCTACGCGAGTTTGTGGTTTTAACCAAGCCACCACTGACCTCCAGGCATTGACTACACCTCCCACCGAGATGGGAAATGGGTTGGCTTATGATTATTTTGTTCAGCTTAATTGGTTTCGTGTCTCCCACCCCCATGTGATTTGGAGGATAGCTGGCCGTGATTCGGTCAAGTTGACCGCTGAGGTGAACCAGATTCCATTACTTAGGCAGCGTCTTCAACTTCAGGAGGGTGAGGCCATCTTACCCCGTCCCACTTATTTTCTTCCTGTTGGGGATATTACCCCCAATGACCCCCCTGTTCAGATTAGATCCCACCGCCCTGAGGTAAGATCATCCTCTCAGTCAACCCATGCTACGGGCGACGTGACCGCCATGTTTCAAGCTTTGACCATGTCCATTGATAGAGTCCGGTCAGACCAGCAGCTTGCTCTGCACCCCATTTATGATCACTTTGCTAGGCAAGGTGTGATTAGACCTGAGGGCCCCCACCCGCCTTTCTATACTTGGCCCGAAGGGGGGTATGGTAATGCTTATGATGCAGGTGTGCAGCAGACTGGACCTGATTACTGTGGTACTGACTATGGCTTCGAGAGCTTTGGAGGGTATAGAGGTGATTTTAGTGGTCACCAATTAGATGAATACCAGTCCTTAGGAGCCAGCAACCCAACCGGGATCGTTGCTTCTAGTGGTAGTTATTATTCTGCAGATGATACCTACTATACAGATGCTTCTGGATTCGCATCCGAGCCGCCTCCTTCAGAGAAGAGAGGCCATAGCTGGTGGCCTTTGAGATGAGATGATAACAACCTCCCCTTGTTTATACTAGTTTGGGGGAGGCTAGACATTTTGTAAGCTTTTCTTTCTTTCTTTTATTTTTAGCATTTTTAGTTTTCTTTCTAACCCCTTTTCCCATTAAAATTTCATCTTGTTTCTCTGTTCTATGTGCTACCAACCGTTTCTCGGTTTGCTTCTATTATAATTGCATGCACATTGAGGACAATGTGAAGTTTTAGCTTGGGGGAGGATTTGCATTTAGGACTTACTGCATTTAGGATTGCATTTAGATTTTTACTTTCCTCATTAGCTTATTTTCTTCTAATTTTATTAGTTTATTTAAAAAAAAAACAAACAAAAAGAAAAGATCATTTCCATCTTACATTTCTCAATTTATAGTTTTTATAAGCTGATGTTTCAAATATGTTATGAGGAATTGTGCATTCATGGGGATGTCTTGTACACAGTAGGTAGAAAGTTGCATTTGGACTTAATTAAGCTTGATCTTGACTTTGACAAGCTAATCATATTGTAAGGTAGAGCCTCCAGTGGTCGGTAAATCTGAACCCGATCCCAGTTTAGGTGTGAGTAGTTTCTCCTTATAGTCTGTTTCACATCAAAACGCATAAGTATGGTCTTTATTCCATTTTCTTTAAGTATTATTATCATGATCTACATTTTGAAGCCATTTAATCCTATTCACATTTCGCATTGCCCAAAAACACCCTTCTTTCTAGCTACATTACATTATTGCCTACCTTTGTTGAGCTAGTAACTGACTTTATGTGTAGGGGTGTTCTGTACTTTTGCGATAATCTGATTTTTCCCACCATTTAGTGTGAACCTGCTGTCTCGGGATTGCTGATTCCCGTATTTTTCAGTGAAAGAAATTTGAAAGAAAAAGAAAAAAAAAGAGAGCTTTGAAAGAAAAAAAAAATGAAAGAAAAAAGCTCAAAAGAGAAGAAAAAAAAAAAGAAAAGAAAAAGAAGAGAAAAACGCTTCCATGAATGAAAAGGAAAAGAAAGAAGAATTTCGGGAAGTCGTAACTTGATTTGTCATGATTAATAAGCCAATATGCTGCTTTTGGCTTTGACTATTGTTTATGGAAATTGGTATGAATTGGATTGAGTATTCACTACACATTTGGTTATTACTAGCTTGACTTAAGCCCCACATGACCAAAATCGTTTGTCCACTTTCTTACCCAAATTTCCCAAGCCTCTTCTTTATTTCTCTAATGCTTCTTACATTACATTTTGATCATGATTAGTCTTATTTAATGAATTTGGATTGTCTACCATACTAGACTGCGGACACATTCTTATAAGTTGTAGATAGGAGAGTGTCACTTCAAATCTGAACCAATATTTCCTATTTCACAAAAATTTGAGTGAAGAGTGTATCGAAAGAGTCCATAGTCAATAAGATCATGCAAAAGCTGAAAAAGTCCAAAGAATATTTTCTATGCTACGCCGTTATGTAAATCTCAACCATGATTCACACTTTCCTTCGCCCTTGTTGTTTCGGGTTTATGATTCATCTACTTGTTAAGAGCTATATTTTTGAGATTTGCATGATGGATTAATCATTGTTTGCTACCTTTGTCCTGGTTCTGATTGTTATGTTTGCTTGAGGACAAGCAAGGGTTTAGCTTGGGGGAGTTTGATAAGCGATATTTTGTACTAATTTATCCCCCGTTTTAGCTCGATTTCTATATGATTTATGCACTTTGTTGAGTGATTAACGAGCTAATAATGCTATTCTAGTTGTTTTGCGTGCTTTGTTTCGTTTTATAGGAAATGAAGCGATTTTGCTTTATTTTCTTACTTTATGAAGCAAAGGTACTAGAATACGCGTTTTCGAGGAACCGATGATAACAATTTCACGGTTTGACTACGATTCCGCTACATCCTTCCTCAAGTGGCCTCATCTTGGACTTTGACTTTGTTTCTCAAAGGAAAACATTAACCCATGTCAAAGGAAGACTAGCCCAAGCCCAATTACGTGTTGCATTGACCAAGACCAAGGCATAGGATTCCGTGCCCAAAGACGAAATTGGAAGAGACGAAAAAATCCATCAGGGTTACATACCCGATCGGATTTACACATACCTGATCTGTAACACCCGCAAATGTACCTTATTTTTATAGTAAAAATATTTTACGGATACTTTTCAGCGAAATTTAGTTTTAGTTTAGAATTAAATTTTCCGTGTCGAATTTAGAATTTCCGATTCCGTATTTGGATTTTACGCGAGATTTCAAGTGAATCCCGTCTTAAGCCGTCTTTGACTTTTCTTGACTTTTTCCACTAACTCTCCTCATACTCACCTTAACCTAATTCATTCTCACACAACTCAACTCTTTCTTCCTCTTTAAGAAAACTCAAAGAAACCGAGCTTCCATTTTTGATCCGTCTTATAATCGTCATAACTCCTTTATTTCTCGCTCAAATTCACGTAAGTTCGTCTTATTCCTTCCCTCTCATCTTCCTCCATCCGTATTGGTAATAAAATTACCGTCTTTCTCGCTTTTCAATTTATCCGTCTTTCTCAAAGGTGAATTATATTCATCTTTTGTCGTCTTTGTTTAGGTGGAGACTTTCTAGACCCCGACAAAGATTACTATCTAGTGGAGGAAGGCTTAGAAATCGTTTAAAGACGCATAAAGGTAACGGTGAAGGGTTACTCGATATCATTTGCATGTTTTTAATGTGTTTTCTATGTTAGTAATCGTATTTAGAATAAGATTAGTAATCATAGGAATTGGGTTGTTGATGATAGTTGTTGTTAGTTGATAATTGATATGAGAATTGATGATTTATGATAATACTTCATGATGGTTGAGTTTAGAACAAAATGGAGATGTCTTGACCCAAGTCACGGGCGTGAAACTCATGTCACGAGCGTGAAATAGTGGCTGACCAAATACCCTTGCGTAACAGAGAGTTTCACGAGCGTGAAATACAAGTCACGGTCGTGACTTGTGCCGTTTCACTGCACTGACCCCTTTTCGTAAAATGATCATATCTCCTTCGTTACTTGCTTGTTTTGGGCTTGTGACCTACCGTTGGAACCGTAAGAGGATAAGATATCACCTCAACTTGGGCTTATGACAGTTTTAAGGGGACCCTTGTTTTAGTTAGCTTCCAAACTTGTTGTTTTGAAATAAGATATATGTTTCCTATTTATTATGCTTCTTCAACTTGGTCTAATGCTTATGTATCATGTATTGATTCATGTTTATCATATTTACATTTATATAATGCCCTATTCTCATGCTTGGTGACGGTTTTTGATATGTCCCACTTTGAGTCGGTTTTTACAAAATGTTACGGTTTGAGCACTATTTTGTTATGTGCTTTGTACTCTCATTCCCTTGGCTACCTCCACGTTCGTAAGGCTGGAATGTCGGAATGGGGAGGTATTCTACTGCTTAATTGCATGTGTTAGTGGGCATACGACGACATTGTTGGGAGGCGAACGCTTTGCGTTGATCGACCCGGCCGTCAAATGTTGTGTACTTCCGAGGTGGTGTTATTTGTATGTAGCGTACCGCTTTTTATGAGGCATGTGCTCTTTTTCGCCTCTTTCGTGAATTATCGACCGAATTTGGGGTACTCGGCTTCTATGATTGACCGAGTCTTGGATGCGAAACGTTTATCGCATGTCGAATCAGAACACGTTTATTCCGAGAGTCTGGCCAGGTTTAGACTAGGAACTGTATTATTATTGTCGTCCTACAAGGAGGAAATTAGTCTACATATACGAAATGTAGCATCGTGTATGCGTTCAGGGAAATCATGTATCCCGGGTATGCCTTTTAATCATACGTGCCATGTACACGGTGCTAGTGCGTTTCATTTACCATGAGAGATGTCGTCATTGTGTCGTTGTGTTTGGATGGGTGATTACATGATTGATTCTTCATGATCATACTATGACTTGGCATGGTTTGTTTGTCGAGTCTCAATCTTATCAAACTTATACCGCTAACAGTGAGATGCAAGCCCTAGTGAGCGTATTCGGTTGCCTAAGAGTGTCTTCCCCGAGTCTTTGTATAACATAATGGATTTAGATTTGTATTCCATATGCTCTTATCATTATATATTGAATTGCCTATTTATCCTTATCGTATCTCACATGTATATCGATATATGCATGCTTCTACTTTTGTATTTCCTTTTATGTACGTTTAATGTGATCTGGCTGGGAGAACCTGGAGTTACTCCCCACTGATTGTGGCGTTCATGTTTTTCATGGATGAACAGGTTGCTTGATTGGATGGCATTTTTGCTTGTGGTATTTTGGGTTCGGGTGTCAGTTAGCGGGCGTTGTCCCTGGATGAATCACCTCTAGACGTAATTTAGCTAGTTTGCTAATCACTTTGACATTGATAACATTTTGAGAGACTACGTCTCTTGTAGTATTTTATATTTGGTTTGTAATTATTGCCACTCCTCGTATTTCTATCTTGCATGTAAAAAGTTTTAAAAACACCGTATTTTCCGCTTTATAATTCACATGCTTGTTATGTTTTATTTCCGCATTCGCGAGGGTTGTCACAGTTAGTATCAGAGCTTAAACGCTCCCGACGCACACACGTGAACCCTAAACTTAAATTACTTGACCTTGAAAAAATAAATGAGAGATGGGTAGAAATTAAGGACTGTACTTGGTAGTCTTTGGTGTACTTGATGTTTGTTGGGCTCTAACTTTTTTGTTGTTTGTGTTGAGTGTTGTTATGTTTGTTTGTATCTACCGTCTTTAGGCGGATCATGTGTTACCTAGATGAAGTATCCTTTACCGAAGATTTAAGATTGACAAGCCTAATTGAAGTATATTTCTTCCTCATCGATGATTTCTCTCGTCCTTAATGTATCATGCTCTCTTCCTTCTATCTAAGTGCTTCTTTCTCTTCCAACTTTTTTGCCTCTTGGAAATTACTCTTGATGGTTTCCTCCATCTTACCATTTGTACCCTCAACTTTCTCATGTGACCTTGTGTGGATACCTTACCCGTTCGTTTGTAGTATATAAACCTTTGTCGAAAGAATTCTTGACTTTGTGGAATGTTAGTGTTGATTAGAATGAATTTGGGATTTGAGAAAAGTTGTGTAGAACTAAGTTCACCCCTAGTGGTGAGAGTTAGGATCCTTGAGGAAAGTGTGGTAAGATATGTTTGATGATTTTAGTGTATAAATGCTTATCATGACTTGTGTGTAAATAGTTCATGATATTCGATGGTGTAAGGTTGAATGAGTTGGCTAGGACTTCTTAACTCATTAATAATTTAATCTTTTGGACTTAAAAGTTTAGTATTGTTTTGAAGACCATGCTTATGATATGTCTAATTGGTGTAAATGAGAAGCTTTAAATGATATCTTGAGGTGCGAAATACTTTTGAGATTAAGCGACTTCTTGTGCATGGTTTCCTATTGTGTGTTTGTGAGTATAGGCTTGGTGGAAAAGCATTTGGCTATAGTTCTTGGATTTAAAGATATGATCTTATCTTATGGTATCGGAGACTCGTTTTAACTAGTAAGGTTTCGTTGTAAGTTGAACTATATTACCTGAGGATTATAGATATGAGCGAGATTCGATGATGTGAGCTATGATGGAAATACCTTGGGACGTTAATGATGATGTTTTTCTTGAGGTTGTACTTTGTTAATAATGAACTCATGGGCTATATGATGTTGATAATGACGTTTTGTTTGGTGTTCTACCTTGTGGGCCGTAGGAGTTGAAAAGAGATTAGTATGGAGAATTCCTTATTGGTTCTTCGGTTTTTGAAACCTTTGGGAATGTGTCAAATTATGGAGTTGAGAGAATGTTACTATGCTTGAGTTGCAATTCCGCAATTGGGAATCCGTGTTATATGAAAGGGTGGATGAATTGGGTTGTAATCGATTTGTTAAATCTAGGTGTACCTTACTTTGATGATTGTGGTACGATGGTCCCTTGTAAGAGACCTTTGTTTGGGATGAGTTGCTTTACTATCACCCTAAGCCTGAAAGGAGAAATTTTGTGGAATTAAACCTTAAACTTTTACTCGTGCCATCATCCCTTTTCATTTCCATTCTTGAATGTTTTTGTCAAGATTGATCTTTAAGAAATCGCATGCTCGTATCTTATTTCTTACTCGGATAGCTTCATAACTCTACTATCTGCTTTGTCTCTTCCTTGACCTCGTTATTTTCAGCGCTCCTCTCTTGTAATCTCGTGCCTTATTTATTCCCGTGTTCTCCTTGAGATTCCTATCTCTTCTATCTCGTTGCTCCTTCATCTTTTCTCTAGTGGATTGGATATTCCGTTTGTAAGGCTCAGAGAATAAGCGTGATGTAATTTGGGATTCTTTAGCTAGAGTATGTGTCCTTGGATTGAGCAAAGTTCATGTTGTATTTCATCATGGGAAATAGGACCTAAACTCTAGGATGAATCCTAATAGTGATAATGTATCTTCTCTTAGTAGTTTTAGATTTGGAGCTTGGTATTGTAGTGCTATTTTGAGAATCTAGTTGATCATGATAATAGTTCGTTGTTGGTCGGTATTATAATGGTTGCTTGGTATGTCATTTGGGAATTGGATGTCTCTAATTGGTGGATTCTAAAAGAGACTTTGATTTAGGGTAATTAAGCCGGTACCCAAGGTTCGAAGAGTATTGTCGTAAATGAAAATCTATTCATATTGAGTTTTAGATGAACTAGATAATTTGAATCGTTATCTGATTGCCAAGTGACTGGTCATTTGTGGTTTGGAATTAGTAATTCTCTTTTATTTTTAAGGAATCATAGTTTGAGATTGAGAAATGTTCGTTGCAAGCTTTGGATAGTGAGTGCTCAGTTGTTATGGATTATAGAGTTAGAATGGTGAACCCATTTATCTTGAGGATTAGTAACCACCATAGTTTGCTAATGTGACTATTTATATTTGAGGCTTCGAGCGTAGTAATGATTGAATTAAGGATGTTATGGCGTATTAAAGAATTCTTATAATCGATAATGGATTGTGGATTTTTCCTTGTCGTGAGTTCTGGGATGAGGCTAGTTGGATCTTAGATAATTTTGTTTTGTTGCGTGGATTGTGTTTTGACTCTCGAGGATGAGAAAGTTCATTGTAAAATTAGGATATTGAGTTTGAAGTGAATTGGATTAAAGGATTTCATGGTAAGTCTCTTTACCTTGTGGTTGTTAGCGATCATGTTTCCCTAGATAAATATTTTGTTGGTGGTTTCTAGTAAGAGTTTTGATGAAACTAAGAAGATTATAGTACGTAATGAATCCTACATGTGGGTTGTTAGTTGTGGAGTCTACCGTGCCGATGGACTTTAGTGGATACTAAATGGATCTGAATAATTAGGTTATTGGCTTGAAATCTCATGATTATGGAATGTTTTTGTAGGATTTCTGATGACTGAAAATGATGAGTTGCAAATTGGGTAAATTGCATTCTCTTGAGGATTTGGTTTATTAGTAGAGTTAGTAATGTCGAATTCTTGTAGATCTTCCTGCCAACTTCATCGTGATTCTTCCTATCCCTAAGAGTTCGGTTTGTTTCGTTTTTGCGTGTTTTGTATATATTTTGTTACCCTGAATTGTGTGTGAGAATGTACGAGTCGCTCTATGTACGTGTAATGTCCTGTTATTTGATTTTATCTTTGATAAAACCTTCAAATTTCCATATTATATTTCTAATTTAACGTTTCAAAGAAGTCTAAAGATGGTTTTTGTACCTCCTTTTTAGAGAAAATAGATTTCTTTCGCTTTTATATTTGGATTTTTGCGTTTGGTTGGATGTTTGCACTTGTTATTGGAGACGTCTGATAACTAGTCCTGCACTTACTAAAGCTTGTTTTATTTTCGATCTCACTATTTCGACATTGATTTGATCTGGATAATTAGAGTTCTCGTTCGCGACGGGCACTCTTGAGATCCGTAAGTAAAGTTTCACACTTATGAAAATTCTCCTTAAACCGTTTTCGAGAAGAACCTCGTTTCATAAATGTTTCCCTTGTAAAAGCTTTCTTGTTAATTTTTAAAACCGATTCTTGTCTTTGATACTTTTGTTTTCTACTCTCAAGTTTCGAGGACGAAACTTTTTAAAAGGTGGGGTGATTGTAACACCCGCAAATGTACCCTATTTTTATAGTAAAAATATTTTACAGATACTTTTCAGCGAAATTTAGTTTTAGTTTAGAATTAAATTTTCCGTGTCGAATTTAGAATTTCCGAGTCCGTATTTGGATTTTACGCGAGATTTCAAGTAAATCTCGTCTTAAGCCGTCTTTGACTTTTCTTGACTTTTTCCACTAACTTTCCTCATACTCACCTTAACCTAATTCATTCTCACACAACTCAACTCTTTCTTCCTCTTTAAGAAAACCCAAAGAAACCTAGCTTCCATTTTTTATCCTTCTTATAATCGTCATAACTCCTTCATTTCTCGCTCAAATTCACGTAAGTTCGTCTTATTCCTTCCCTCTCATCTTCCTCTATCTGTATTGGTAATAAAATTACCGTCTTTCTCGCTTTTCAATTTATCCGTCTTTCTCAAAGGTGAATTATATTCATATTTTGTCGTCTTTGTTTAGGTGGAGACTTTCTAGACCCCGACAAAAGATTACTATCTAGTGGAGGAAGGCTTAGAAATCGTTTAAAGACGCATAAAGGTAACGGTGAAGGGTTACTCGATATCATTTACGTGTTTTTAATGTGTTTTCTATGTTAGTAATCGTATTTAGAATAAGATTAGTAATCATAGGAATTGGGTTGTTGATGATAGTTGTTGTTAGTTGATACTTCCTCCATTCAACTCCACTCTACCACTTTCATTTTTGCACACTATTCATGAGTCGGCATCTAATTACAATTTTCTCTCAATATATAAGTGAAAATATATTCATGTGTGATCTTGTTTGATTCGTCTTTACGAGTACATTATTAATATCCAACTTTTATAATTTTTGCAAACACGTAGCTAACGATATTTACCGCGTAAAACACGTCTCGGCAAACGTGAAATTTTTTTTTGGTAGAGTGGAGTTGAATGGAGGAAGTAATTGATATGAGAATTGATGATTTATGATAATAGTTGATGATGGTTGAGTTTAGAACAAAATGGAGATGTCTTGACCCAAGTTACGGTCGTGAAACTCATGTCACGAGCGTGAAATAATGGCTGACCAAATACCCTTGCGTAACAGACAGTTTCACGAGCGTGAAATGCAAGTCACGGTCGTGACTTGTGCAGTTTCACTACACTGACCCCTTTTCGTAAAATGATCATATCTCCTTCGTTACTTGCTTGTTTTTGGGCTTGTGACCTACCGTTGGAACCGTAAGAGGATAAGCTATCACCTCAACTTAAAATTTATGCATTTTCATGTTTAGAACTTTATTTATGACTG
Organism: Heliosperma pusillum; assembly: GCA_022085475.1. Lineage (NCBI taxonomy): Eukaryota > Viridiplantae > Streptophyta > Magnoliopsida > Caryophyllales > Caryophyllaceae > Heliosperma > Heliosperma pusillum. The sequence goes on along the minus strand of JAIUZE010024166.1, from coordinate 6,262 downwards.
TTTGAAGTGGACCCTTGTTTTAGTTAGCTTCCAAACTTGTTGTTTTGAGATAAGATCTATGTTTCCTATTTATTATGCTTCTTAAACTTGGTCTAATGCTTATGTATCATGTATTGATTCATTTTTATCATATTTACATTTATATTATGCCCTATTCTCATGCTTGGTGACGGTTTTTGATATGTCCCACTTTGAGTCGGTTTTTACAAAATGTTACGGTTTGAGCACTGTTTTGTTATGTGCTTTGTACTCTCATTCCCTTGGCTACCTCCACGTTCGTAAGGCTGGAATGTCGGAACGGGGAGGTATCCTACTGCTTAATTGCATGTGTTAGTGGGCATACGACGACGTTGTTGGGAGAGCGAACGCTTTGCGTTGATCGACCCGGCCGTCAAATGTTGTGTACTTGCGAGGTGGTGTTATTTGCATGTAGCGTACCGCTTGTTATGAGGCTTGAGCTCTTTTCCGCCTCTTTCGTGAATTATCGATCGTCTTCCTTTGGCCTGCCTCAACAGCCTTGCCTTTATCAAGGTTGAAAGGGGTCTTAACAGGAACCACAGGTTCTCCTATCTTGACTCCTACAAAAGGTTTGAAGGTGGGGGTTCTAGCAGGTGTCTTAGAAGCACTGGCCTTTCCCTTCCCCAACTTTTCTACCCTCAAAGACAAGTTGACAGCTTCCTCAAAGGAGTATATATTTTGTAGCCAGACTTTACTAGCTATCCTCTCATCCAAACCTTCTAAGAACCTTGCTATCTTTTGCTCAGATTTCTCAACAACCTCACATTGCAATGTGAGTTGTTCAAAGTCCCTTAGATAAGACTCTACAGGTCTTTGGTCTTGTTTCAAGTGAGTGAGCTTAATGAACATGTCCTGAGTGTAGTCCCTAGAGACAAACTTAGCCCTCATTTTCTTTTTCAGTTTGAGCCATGACTTAACAGGTTTTTTCCCTTCTCTAACTCTCAAGGTTTTCATGTTTTCATACCACAGTGAGGCATAACCTTTTAGTTTCATGATAGCAACCTTAAAAGCCTTTCTATCAGTGTATCCTTTAAACTCAAAGACTCTTTTTACAGACCTTAGCCAATCTAGGAAATCATCAGGGTTCATGCTACCTAGAAAGTCAGGGATCTCTACCTTTATGTCTTTCTCCTGGTGTCTGAGAAGAGTTTGATCTGAGCCATCTGAGTCTGACATTTCAAACTGATCTACAGGTTGCCTCCTCCTTCCTCCTTGTGGGAAAGGTGCTCCTCTTCCTCGACCTCTGCCTCCCCTTGCATCATTGTTCTATTGGCCCTCAAGGAGTTCATTGACAGATCTGGAGACCTCCATTATAGTTCTGGCAAGACCTTGAAGTGTATTCTCAAGACCTGTGATTCTCTCTTCACTCATGGTTAGTTTTTGTATTTTTAATGTAGTTAGGTAAATGAACTCACAAACCAAAGCTCTGATAACCAATTTGCAATGAAACTATTCAGAAAGACAAACTAAACAATGACAAATTGAACTAAGGTTAGACACTTTGAATTTGCTCTGTTTTGTTTGGACTGAATGCTGAAAGAAAGGGATAGAACCTTAACCAAAGCACAAAAACAATGGTTGAGGGTTGAACCTTGATCCCAGCACACAGCTAAGAGTCTAAGCTCCCTTCCAAGCACAAAGCAAAGGAAGTTGTCTCAAGCACACAGCCAAGAGATATCAACAGAAACAAGGTTTCAGTTTTATGTTTTACTCGGCTTCTATGATTGACCGAGTCTTGGATGCGAAACGTTTATCGCATGTCGAATCGGAACACGTTTATTCCGAGAGTCTGGCCAGGTTTAGATTAGGAACCGTATTATTATCGTCGTCCTACAAAGGAGGAAATTAGTCTACATATATGAAATGTAGCATCGCGTATGCGTTCAGGGAAATGATGTATCCCGTGGATGCCTTTTAATCATACTTGCCATGTACACGGTGCTAGTGCGTTTCATTTACCGTGAGAGATGTCGTCATTGTGTCGTTGTGTTTGGATGGGTGATTACATGATTGATTATTCATGATCATACCATGACTTGGCATGGTTTGTTTGTTGAGTCTCAATCTTATCAAACTTATACCGCTAACGGTGAGATGCAAGCCCTAGTGAGCGTATTCGGTTGTCTAAGAGTGTCTTCCTCGAGTCTTTGTATAACATGATGGATTTGGATTTGTATTCCATATGCTCTTATCATTATATATTGAATTGTCTATTTATCCTTATCGTATCTCACATGTATATCTATATATGCATGCTTCTACTTTTGTATTTCCTTTTATGTACGTTTAATGTGATATGGCTGGGAGAACCCGGAGTTACTCCCCATTGATTGTGGCGTTCATGTTTTTCATGGATGAACAGGTTGCTTGATTGGATGGCATTTTTGCTTGTGGTATTTTGGGTTCGGGTGTGAGTTAGCGGGCGTTGTCCCTGGATGAATCACCTCTAGACGTTATTTAGCTAGTTTGCTTATCACTTTGACATTGATAACATTTTGAGAGACTACGTCTCTTGTAGTATTTTATATTTGGTTTGTAATTATTGACATTCCTCGTATTTCTATCTTGCATGTAAAAAGTTTTAAAAACACCGTATTTTTCGCTTTATAATTCACATGCTTGTTATGTTTTATTTCCGCATTCACGAGGGTTGTCAAAGTTGGTATCAGAGCTTAAACGCTCCCGACGCACACACGTGAACTCTAAACTTAAATTACTTGACCTTGAAATAATAAATGAGAGATGGGTAGAAATTAAGGACTGTACTTGGTAGTCTTTGGTGTACTTGATGTTTGTTAGGTTCTAACTTATTTGTTGTTTTTGTTGAGTGTTGTTATGTTTGTTTGTATCTACCGTCTTTAGGCGGATCATGTGTTACCTAGAAGAAGTATCCTTTACCGAAGATTGAAGATTGACAAGCCTAATTGAAGTATATTTCTTCCTCATCGATGATTTCTCTCGTCCTTAATGTATCATGCTCTCTTCCTTCTATCTAAGTGCTTCTTTCTCTTCCAACTTTTTTGCCTCTTGGAAATTACTCTTGATGGTTTCCTCCATCTTACCATTTGTACCCTCAACTTTCTCACGTGACCTTGTGTGGATACCTTACCCGTTCGTTTGTAGTATATAAACCTTGGTCAAAAGAATTCTGGACTTTGTGGAATGGTAGTGTTGATTAGAATGAATTTGGGATTTGAGAAAAGTTGTGTAGACCTAAGTTCACCCCTAGTGGTGAGATTTAGGATTCTTGAGGAAAGTGTGGTAAGATATGTTTGATGATTTTATTGTATAAGTGCTTATCATGACTTGTGTGTAAATAGTTCATGATATTCGATGGTGTATGGTTGATTGAGTTGGCTAGGACTTCTTAACTCATTAATAATTTAATCTTTTGGACTTAAAAGTTTAGTATTGTTTTGAAGACCATGCTTATGATATGTCTAATTGGTGTAAATGAGAAGCTTTAAATGATATCTTGAGGTCCGAAATACTTTTGAGATTAATCGACTTCTTGTGCATGGTTTCCTATTGTGTGTTTGTGGGTATAGGCTTGGTGGAAAAGCATTTGGCTATAGTTCTTGGATTTAAAGATATGATCTTATCTTATGGTATCGGAGACTCGTTTGAAGTAGTAAGGTTCCGTTGTAAGTTGAACCATATTACTTGAGGATTATAGATAGGAGCGAGATTCGATGATGTGAGCTATGATGGAAATACCTTGGGACGTTAATGATGATGTTTGACTTGAGGTTTGTACTTTGTTAATAATGAACTGTGGGCTAGCGAATTGATGTTGATAATGACATTTTGTTCGGTGTTCTACTTTGTGGCCTTAGGAGTTGAAAAGAGATTAGTATGGAGAATGCCTTATTGGTTCTTCGGTTTTTGAAACCTTTGGGAATGTGTCAAATTATGGAGTTGAGAGAATGTTACTATGCTTGAGTTGCAATTCCGCAATTGGGAATCCGTGTTATATGAAAGGGTGGATGAATTTGATTGTAATCGATTTGTTAAATCTAGGTGTACCTTACTTTGATGATTGTGGTACGATGGTCCCTTGTAAGACACCTTTGTTTGGGATGAGTTGCTTTACTATCACCGTAAGCCTGAAAGGAGAAATTTTGTGGAATTAAACCTTAAACCTTTACTCGTGCCATCATCCCTTTTCATTTCCATTCTTGAATGTTTTCGTCAAGATTGATCTTTAAGAAATCGCATGCTCGTATCTTATTTCTTACTCAGATATCTTCATAACTCTACTATCTGCTTTGTCTCTTCCTTGACCTCGTTATTTTCAGCGCTCCTCTCTTGTAATCTCATGCCTTATTTATTCTCGTGTTCTCCTTGAGATTCCTTATGAAATCTTTTGTTCTAAAATCATATATCGTGATATATATATTACTATTGTAGTAATATTATTAGGATTTAGATTTTGATTTAAGGTCTCTAATAATATTATCTAATGAACTATATTATTAGTATGAAGGGTTTGTCTTGGGTGAAATCAAGAGGAGTGTTTCTACATTAGAAACCTGAAGTTCATCCTCATCATAGAACCTCAAGAACAAGGTTTAGAAGATGTCCAAATCTTGTGCCCAGATTAGCTAAGATCAATGTAAGGAAAAGTTTCTTCTTATCTTTGTTTTTTATGCATGCATAAGATCTCCATAGTTTAAGAGTAAACTATTAATAAATTGATATTAGAAATGTCTAATATCGAGTTTAAAAAACTTACAAGCGGTATCAAGAGCTTTGGTTGTTGCATGCATAATCTGTTGGAGCTAGTGTCCTCCACAGTTGGTGTGATAACGTGTATAAATCTCTTAAAGGTTCACAAGGTATACTTAGTATTCTTATCAGTTGATTAACGTTTATCGATAACGGTTGGCTTGCTAGAAGTTTGACGTTATTGTCATTTTAATGGCGGTGATCAACAGGTCCCTAAAAGTCACAGCTAAATGATGAGTTTGAGAGATATGATTATATGAATAATATAATCATATTGATGCCTTGTATGACTAAAAGGTTAGTCGATGTATATGACTAAAAGGTTAGTCAATGTAATGATGATATGATTATTTAATACGATTAAATAATACTAGCTCAGACGAATTAAATGTTAATTCGTAATTAAATAAAAACTTTTATATCTAATTAATGTATATAATGTAATTATTTAATACGATTAAATAATGCAAGCTTAAACGAATTAAATGTTAATTCGTAATTAAATATAAATTGTTATATTTAATTAGCAAATTATAAATATACGATATTTATAATTGACGTATATATTATACAATATTGTCATAATAAATGATGTCAGTCCGGTATTAATAAATCGACTACAAAATGTTGTATGGACTTATTAATATATGAAAACATAAATGACAATAATATTATATACACATTGTGACAACCCTCGAGAATGCGGAAATATAAAAAATACAAGCATGTGAAATAATATGCGGAAATACGGTATTTTAAAAACTTTTATACATGCAAGATAGATAAAACGAGGAGTGTCAAAATATTACAAACTAAGTGCGGAATTTCAACAAAGAGACGGGGTCTCTTAAAATGTTAGCAAAGAACAAGTGTTTAGCAAAACTAGCTAATATCGTCTAGAGGTGAAACTTCCAGGGACAACGCCCGCTAGCTCACACCCGAACCCAAAATAGTCAAGCAAAAAGCCATCCACGCAAGCAACCTTATCATCCATGAAAAACATGAATGCCACAGTCAGTAGGGAGTAACTCCGGGTTCTCCCAGCCATATCACATTAAACGTACATATAAGGAAATACAAAAGTAAAATCATGCATATATAGATATACATATGAGTTACAATAAAAATACATAAGCAATCCAATATATAATGATAAGATCATAAGGAAATCAAATCCGAAACCATCATGTTATTCAAGACTCGGGAAAGACACTCTTAGGCAACCGAATACGCTCACTAGGGCTTGCATCTCACCGTTAGCGGTATAAGTTTGATAAGATTGAGATTCGACAAACAAACCATGTCAAGTCATGCAATGACCATGAATAAATCCATCATGTTATCATCCATTCAAACAACCCAATACATAGACGGTGCCCAATCATGCAATGACTATGAATAATATCATGAAATCACGCATTCAAGAACGACGACACAAGACGACATCTCTCACGGTAAATGAAACGCACTAGCACCGTGTACATGGCAAGTATGATTAAAAGGCATCCACGGGATA
>JAIUZE010024163.1:0-32110 GCA_022085475.1 Heliosperma pusillum | reverse complement strand
ACAACCACTTTAGAACCAACAAAGTATTGCCGGAATTTTTCCACGGCATGAACAATGGCTAACATTTCTTTTTCCGTCGTAGAGTAGTTGACTTGGGCTTGATCTAGAGTTTTGCTTGTGTAGTAGATTACATGGTGCCTCTTGTCCACAACTTGGCCAAGCACCGCCCCGACCGCATAATCGGAGGCGTCGCACATAACTTCGAAGGGAAGGCTCCAATCCGGTGATCGGATTATGGGAGCCGTCACAAGAGCCTCCTTTAACCTACAAAAAGCACTCAAGCAAAATTCATCAAATACAAATGGTTTGTCTTTGAGAAGAAGAGAAGTTAAAGGCTTGGCTATTTTAGAAAAGTCTTTGATGAAACGTCGGTAAAAGCCCGCATGGCCTAGAAAGCTTCTCACTCCCTTCACATTTGTAGGGGGTGACAAGTTTTCTATTACCGAAACCTTAGCCATATCAACTTCTATCCCTCTCTTGGACACGATGTGACCAAGCACAACCCCCTCCTCCACCATAAAGTGGCATTTCTCCCAATTGAGGACGAGGTTGTGCTCCTCACATCTTTGCAAAACATTCGACAAATTCAATAACCCAAGAGCAAATGAGTCTCCATGGACACTAAAATCATCCATGAAGACCTTCATACTCTTCTCAAGAAAATCGGCGAAAATTGCCGTCATACATCTTTGGAACGTCCCCGGAGCATTACAAAGCCCAAAGGGCATCCTCTTATAAGCATAAACTCCTATGGGACAAGTGAATGTGGTCTTCTCTTGGTCTTCCGGGTGTATGGGGATTTGGAAAAACCCGGAATAACCATATAGAAATGAATAGTAAGAATGCCCCGCTAACCTTTCAAGCATTTGGTCAATAAAGGGGATGGGGTAGTGGTCTTTGAGGGTGGCGGCATTTCATTTGCGATAATCAATGCACATCCGCCACCCGGTCGTGGGCCTAGAAGCTAAGAGAGTCCCATCCTCTTGTTCCACCATAGTTACCCCTCCTTTCTTGGGCACTACATGGACGGGGCTCACCCAAGAACTATCGGTTATTTGGTAGATAATCCCGGCCTCTAACAACTTCATAACCTCACTTTTAACCACTTCCGCCAGCTTAGGGTTCAACCTACGTAGCCCATCTACCTTAGGTTTGCTACCCTCCTCCAAGACAATCCTATGCATGCAAAGATTAGGACTTAAACCTTTGATATCATCAATGCTATATCCAAGTGAACCCCTATGAGTTTTCAAGACTTTCAAAAGTTTAAGTTCTTGGCCTTCACTTAAATTAGCATTAATGATAACGGGATAAGTCTCTCCCTCACCTAAAAAAGAGTACTTAAGTGAGGGAGGTAAGGGCTTAAGTTGTCCCTTTGGAGGGAGAAGGCCCTCCACCTTCTTCATTAGTTCATCATCTACCTCGTGGTCATCTCCCATCTCCTCATCATGGAGTGCCACTTGTAGAGCTTCTTCTTCATACTTCTCTTCTTCATGCATCTTCTCAATCACTTCCTCTATGACTTCTACCGAGCATGCTTTGTGAAACATTGGTCCCTTCACTAGATGTGGAAGATTAAATTCAAGGGTTTCGTTTCCCACCCTAAAGGTTAGCCGCCCGTCCCTCACATCAATTAGGACTCCTCCGGTAGCCAAAAAGGGCCTACCAAGGATGATGGGAGTGTGGCTATCCTCCGGGATATCTAGGACAACGAAATCCGTGGGAATCAAAAATTTGCCAACTTTAACGGGTACGTCCTCAAGCACACCCAAAGGTTGCTTAACGGACCTATCCGCTAGTTGTAGTGTCATAGAAGTGTGGGTTAAACTATCAAGTCCAATTCTTTTAGCAATAGTTAAGGGAATGACACTTACACTTGCACCATTGTCACATAATGCCCTTGAAATCATGACTCCCCCTACAACACAAGGGATAGAGAAACTTCCGGGGTCCCCAAGCTTTTTTGGCATTTTGAAAGATTTAGGATTAATGAGGAGAGCACTACACTCCGCCTCCATAATCATAACATCTTGGGTACCCAAAGTCCTCTTGTGAGTCAAGATGTCTTTTAGAAATTTTGAGTAAGTGGGCATGTTTAATATAACATCGGTGAAAGGTAAGGTCACTTCAAGTCCCTCAAGCATTTTTCTAAATTGGGTGAACTTGAAGTTTTCCTTAGTTTTCAAAGCTCTAGAGGGGTAGGGGATATCGGAAACAACAAGTGGAGAACTAGAAGATACCTTTGGAATGGGAGTTTTCTTGGTTACCTTAGCTCTTGCTATTGGTTGTACCTCTACTCCTTCATCATCGGCATCCTTGATCATCTCCTCCTCATAAGGCATAATTTCGATATACCCATCTTCTCCCTCTTTGGGTTGATCATCTTCACCCTTGCCATCATCTTTTAACTCCAAGGTAGGAGTCAAAATGGGCTCTTCGGTTTCATCACCTTCCTCAACATGCTCTTCATTTGGAATTTCATCATTCATCATGTCCATGTAGGGGTTATCGAGCACAAGTCCACTCCTCAAAGTCACCGCACATGCTTGGTGACTTGATGAAGCATCCTTGGAGCTTTTCCCTTGAGCAAGTAGACCTCCCGGAGGCCTTTGAGGATTGTTCAAAGCTTGAGAAGCTAACCTAGCTTCCAATTCTCTCACCTCTTTCTTGTGAGCATTGGTGACATTTTGCAAAGCCAAGTTGTTTTGGATCTCCATGTTTTTGACTAGTTGCAAAACATCACTCATAGAAGGTTCATTGTCTTGGTGAGGTTGGTTTGTTAAAGGGAGGGCAAATGCATAGTCATTTCGACTACTTGAACCTTGGTTGTTGTTTCTTTGGTTGTTAAAGTTTCCTTGTTGGTTGTTATTTAAATTTCCTTGTTGCCCCCTTGAACCTTGACCATTGAAATTTGACCCTTGATTGTTGTTGAAATTTGACCCTTGGCCTTGGAAAGATTGATCGGGAACCCCTTGACTTGCTTGGTTGTTTTGGTTGCCTTGGTAAAAATTACCTTGGCCTTGGTTGTTGAAGTTTTGGTTCCCTTGGCTTTGGTTCCAATTTCCTTGACCTTGATTCCAATTACCTTGGTTTTGAAAGTTACCTTGGTTATTGTAACCTTGATCATTGAAGTTTTGGTTTTGGAATTGGTTGGATCCTTGGCCTTGTTGTGAGTTGTTGAATTGATTGTTATAGTTTCCTCTTGAAAATTGACCTCCCCCTCTAGATTGGGAAAAACCCGGAGGGTTGGAAGGTTGAGCTTGTGTGTGTTGAGGGTTTAACACATTTTGGCTTTTGTAACTCATGTTTGGGTGAAATTTCGAACTCGGATGATAGAAATTGGAATTTGGGTTGTAAGCTCCTTGGTTTTGGAAGGGAGGCCTTGAGGATCGTGGGTTGTTGTTGACTCCTTGAAATGCATTCACATGTTGATAGTCATTTCCTCCTTCATTGTTATAAGATACATTATTCCCACAAACTTCAAAGGTGTGTCCATACCCATTGCAAATTTCACAAGTAGGGGTTTGATAAGCTTCCACCATAGGAGGTGCATAAGACCCACTAGCTTCATTCACATGATGGCCTTGACTTTGATTTTGAGCCTTTTGAAGCTCGGCAAAACCCTTAGTAAAAGTTTGTGTGAGCAAATCAATCTTGGCATTGGTATCCGCATTTGAAAAGTTCTCACTTGGGTACTTAGAACTCCTCCTCAAGCTATTTCCTCTAGTACCATAGCTAGACTCTGACTCAACGATTTTCTTAATCAATGCCGCCTCTTGTTGGTCATTCAAATGATCGAAACTTCCCCCCGCGGAAGCATTCACCATAGCTTTGGTTTGAGGGAGAAGAGTTTGATAGAATGTTTGAGTGACATACCAATCCACAATGCCATAATGGGGGCAACGGGCAAGTAGATCAATGAATCGATCCCATGCCTCTCCCAAGGATTCTCCATCCTCTTGTTGGAAGGTTGTTATCTCATTTCTTAGCATCGCCGTTTTGGAGGCGGGGTAGTACTTGCTTAGAAACTCCTTAGCTAGGGCATCCCAAGTAGTAAAAGTGTTTGGAGCATGGTTGTTCAACCACCTCTCCGCCCGGTCTTTAAGAGAAAATGGGAACAACATTAGACAAAGGGTTTCTTCGGGCACACCATTCCTCTTCATGATTGCCACTCTACTTTTGAATTTCCTCAAGTGGGCATGAGCATCCTCATCGGGAAGGCCTCCAAAGCTATCTCGCTCAATCGAACTCATTTGAGCCGGGTGAATCTCAAAGTTATTTGGGGCCAAGACACCGAAATTGATAGGAGATTGGGTATCATCATGATTGGGTCGGTTACGGTCACGTAAAGTCGTCATTTGTGGTTGATTTTGTTGTTGAGGTATTGTAGGTGGTGAATTTGGTGGTGTATTTTGTTGTGTATTGTAGAAGGGGTTTTCAAATATGGGTTCAATGGTGTTGTTTTGTGGGTAATCGATTGTTGGAGGGGATGTAGAAGCAATTGAAGTATTGGCTTGTTGATGGCTAACTCTTCTTGAATTCCTAACCCGAGCAAGTGTATTGGCACGGAGAGTCCTAAATAACCTTTCGGGCTCCGGATGGCTCAAGAACAACCCTTCACCCCTAGGCATGCACTCAAAGCAACTCAAAAACAAGTTAGACTCCTAGTGTGTTTTTGGGCACACTAGGGAAAGACAATAATGCAAGGCACTCTACAAATAATCTAACAACTAAAAACCAACAAAAACAACAAGTAACTTTGCTAAATCTAAGACACAAAACAAACTACGAGTTTCCTTACGCCATCCCCGGCAACGGCGCCATTTGATGATCGTTTCGTCGTCAAAACAAACATCAAAAATAAACCCTATATAAGTAGTATAAAGGGGTCGAATCCACGAGGATGGAGGGGTCAACTACAAGTTCGATCGAGTCCTATTCTAGCCTAACAAAGGTTGGATTGGAAGATTAATTAAGAACTAGAAAATGCAAGTAATCGCTAAATAACAAGGTAAAGACAATTAAGGGAAAAACTAAGGTAAAGGGTTCACCTTAGGGGGATTAATGGGTTAGTCCAGTAATTAGCAAATGGGTAATAAATTCGAGTAGAATTAATTGCTAATGTCTCAACAATTAATAATCATCAACAAAGCCATCGCATTTGTCTCAAATCACCCATATAAACACTAGTCTAATCATCTCTACCACCGTCGCTTAAGAGATAATCAAACAATACTTGATAAATGAAGGGTAAAGTCGAGTCCTCCTTATCAAAGAACCTAAATCACACTAACCTAATAGTCAGCGGTACCAAGGTAGCGAATCCACAGGAGGTCGGTAGTATTCTATTCTGTTAAACCTAGGGTTATCTCTTAAGTAACAATTTCGGGGTTTGAATTAATGGTTTCTAAATAATAGCAATCAACATAACAATAAATAATACCAATACTATAACAACATAATAATACCACTAAAAGCAAGCAATCAAAATAAATGTTCTAAACAATGAGATTAAAGTCAGGGGCAGCAGGTTCACTAGGAATATTGTTCAGAGGGGTAAGGAGTAAATCAATTATCATGGCATAAAGCTATCCAAAGGTCACAAGATCGGTCGATCCATGTATGCCCTTTAAGATCTACAATTTAACATGCGATCGCTATCATTAAACGAGTCCTATTCAATTATCGTAGCCTATCTTAGTCTTAACCCGGTCGGTGTCAATCCTAATTCGCGAGACTAGTTAATTAATCCTGGCCAGTAATCAAACAACTAGAATTAAAACGATAATCAAACGATAACCATGCAATTGCAATTCAATCAATTAATCTACCCCTTCTAACAATCCTAGATCCCCTTTTAACCCTAGAAAGGAATTTAGCTACTCATAACGATATAAACAACAACAATAATAATTAAAGTAAACATGATTAACAATTATGAAAGGATGAACAAAGAATAATTAAGGAACAAGAAGACAATTAAATAAATAACTAAGAAAGATTGAGAATACCGATTACAAGCTTGAACTAAAGACAATCGTCTTTGATGAATCAAATCCAGCGGAAAAGTAAATTAAACTAAAGTTTCTGATTTAAACCCTAAAAGTATTCTAAAGCCTAAGAAAGCATGTATATGAATATCTAATTAAGAAAGACGAGCTTTCTTTTTATATTACAAAAGATCCTACTAATTAGGTTAAATTTAAGGAAAACACGAAAATCCGCCGAAATAGTGACTTGCTCGATCGAGCAAGGGCCTTCTGCTCGATCGAGCAAGACTTGGCCACGACTCGACCGAGCAAGGTTGGACTGCTCGATCGAGCAAACCTTCCTTTAGCTCGTTTTCTTCACTTTCCTTCATTTCTTCTCTTTTCTTCCTCGATTCCCGTGCCTAGCTTCTACGATCCAACTCCGCCATGCTCCATATCATCTCAAAAAGCTCCAAATGCATCCAATCTGCATTAAAACATAACAAAAACGGCAGAATCTATATTCTAGCTAAAATAGCATAGAATAAGCAAGGAAAGACGGTAAATCGAGTTAATTGTGTCTACGGGAAGCATAAAATATGTATATAAATAATGATCATCAAACTCCCCCAAACCAATCCTTTGCTTGTCCCTAAGCAAAGCACTCGACACATACAAAGACAAACATACAAATGGTGAATGAAAAACTCAAAGCTAATGTCAATGCACATACAAATCTCAAGCTATCCATATCTATAACAAAGTAATGACCAAGTTGTACCAATAAAACAAATTCAAAGGTACGGGAAAGTAGAAAACGCAGCTCATACTCCAAGATTTTACATGATACCGTAGTATAGACAAAAACCAAATACCTTCAATCTTGCAAGGCTCAAATTGTCGGATTCTCGCGGATTCACTCATGCACTCATAAGTTTATGTAAAGGTGAGTTTTGTGAAGATAGAAAGAAATAGAAACACTCACTCAACTTATGAAACTTCTAATGTGATAGTAATTTCCCAACAAATACGCATTCGCTACAAAGTACATGAATCAGGACAAAAAGGAAGGCTAATGGGTGAAGGTAGAAATGGGTTGTGCCAAGGCACGTTTGGGAATGTGGGGCTAAGACCGGTAGTCGCAGCGACACGTACCAAAACAAATCTACAAGACTAGCACAAACCAACACCAACTAGAGAAATCATCTTAAACTTTGACAACGCAAGAGAGAGATCGAAATTGCTCTCTGAAAAAATGGATTAGACTCTAGTAAATTCCCTTTCATTATCCCTTGAATAATTCAATGAAGCAATAATTTTTCCTTTTTTTCTCTTCTTTTTTTCATTTTTTCATTTTTTTTTTTCAAATCTTTTTTTTTCTCTTTTGCTTCATAACTTTTTTTTCAACAAAGGGAATAAATGACACAATTGCCAACATACTTGCTACACCCAATTGATATTCTTTTTGAAATCCCGACCCAACCATAGTAGACAAGTAGATAAGAAAAACATACAACTGCGACTGTCCCGATAAGGTAGGCAAGTTCTAGGAATGTAGCTATTAGATAGGTTATGAAACAGGCTATAAATGCTCAAATGGGCTAAACATAGAGAACTCAATAATAAGGGTATAAAATCAAGTCTTTTTGGCTATGTGAGGCTTATTTGAACAAAAAGAATCACCTTTCCTCATGCACTTATCAAACGAACGCGTATAGTATCAAGAAACGAATGTCACACTTATGCAATTTGATGTTACACATTACACAAGGAGTACCACACTCAAGCCTAAAAACAATGAGACCAGTTTATTGATGTTCCTGGCCTAGGAAGCTCTAAAGACCTCAGAATTTTAAGTGGTTTACCAACAAAAATTGCCAAATCTAATTAGCATAAGGTATGTCAAAAACGGTCAAGACTTGTATTATGAGCTTTGTTTTCAAAACTAGTAAGTCAAAACAATGTACATGGACAACTTATTTGGGATTCAAATGCAAAAACAATGCAAATTATCATCATTGTTATTCAATTCACCAAGACTCGACCTAATAAAATAAAAAACATGTTTTTGGATTTTGTAAATTTTTCAATTTTTATGGTTTTTTTTTTTAAACACACAACTGAAATAAACACACAACATAAATAAAGACTCTCCCCCAAACCTAAATGTCACAGTGTCCTCATTGTGACGCTAACAGCACAGCATCACACAATAACCAACAACAGCAACCTAAAGGACACAACTAACAAAGGGAGAAGGGGAAATAACTAAAAGAAAATACAATAGAAGAAAGTATAAGGATAGATAATACCAGTAATTAAGAGACTAAGGGTGAGGTAGTGAAGAACAAGGACGAAATAAGAAGAGGAATGAAGAGAAAATTGGTGAAAACTGGCATTTTAAGCTTCGGGCAGGTTCGAACTGACCGACTCGATCGAGCAAGAGGAGCTTGCTCGATCGAGCAACCTTCAAAATTCTGATTTTCAACCTTGCTTGAGTTGCTGGATGTTGGACGTAGCAAAAACTCGATCGAGCATGTGATTGCTCGGTCGAGCAACCTGTGATGTTCAGCTTTGCACTTATTTTCTCTCCTTTTCTTCTTACTTTCTTTGCTTTGCTTTTCGTTTCTTATTATTAAAGCGACTTCCAATTGTATTAGCTGCAAACACTTAATAGAATTGTTAGATCGCTCCCTCACCGCACTCAATAAAGCACAAGTATAGTAACTATCCAAACTAAATCTAATGTAACTGTGACATTGATAATTAAGCTAAACGAAATAAATTTACAAATGAAATACAAGTAAATGCCGGGTTGCCTCCCGGTTAGCGCTGGTTTATATCGGTCCCGCACGACCGTGGTACCTCAAAGTCATGGTGGTTTATCAAGAGTGAAAAGGTCAACGGCCTCTCTCACTCCTATAAATGCTCTATCGTAATGGGTCTTTAAGCGCTGACCATTGACTTGGAAAATCTCACCCTTGTCAGTTTGTAGTGAAACCGACCCAAACTTGCTCACCTTGGTTTTTGTGAATGGTCTCGACCATATGGACTTGAGTTTACTCCGTGAGCTTCCAGTTTCAGCACTCTTGGAATTTAAGGCGATCTCCAGAGGATCCCTATCCAAACGCAAAGGGGGACAGTCATCAATAATTAAATCAACAATATCAACCCTATGACATGTCTCTTCTGGTAGGGGGTGCTTCATTGCCTTATCTAGGTTGAAAGTGATAGTGTCATCCCCCACTATCAGTGTAAGTCTCCCATTCTTAACATCTATAACCGCCCCCGCAGTATGGAGGAATGGTCGTCCCAAGATGATAGGAGTTTGGGTGTCCTCAGCCATATCTAAGACAACAAAGTCAACTGGTATGAAAAACTTCCCTACTCTAACCGGTACGTCTTCTAAAATCCCCAATGGGTGTTTAATAGCACGGTCGGCCATTTGTAAGGTCATGTTTGTAACAGTAAGTTGACCCATATTTAACTTTTTGCATATAGAATATGGCATTACACTAACACTAGTCCCTAAATCACAAAGGGCTTTATCTATTGTTAAGCGACCTATATTACAAGGAATAGAAAAACTCCCTGGATCCTTTAGCGTAGGTGGTGATTTGGATTGCAAAACAGCACTGCATTCCTCAGTAAATGCAACCGTCTCCACTTCATTAAAGGACCGCTTCCTTGTCAATATATCCTTGAGAAACTTTGCATAGGCCGGCACTTGAGTGATCAACTCGGTAAATGGTACACTCACTTGTAAATTCTTCACTACCTCCATAAACCTCACAAACTATTTATCGAGCTTTGATTGATGTAGGCGTTGAGGAAAAGGAAGTTTAATTACAATGGGCTCGGCTTCTTTGGCTTTGGAAGATGAATTAGAAGGCTTTTCATCCGAAACAGGGGTTGCTCGATCGAGCAGAGGGATTGCTCGATCGAGTTTTGGTGTACTGTAACTTTCAGAAACTTCCCGAGACAAATTTGGGCAGATTTTCTGGGTTGCTCGATCGAGCAAGGGGGTTCTGCTCGATCGAGCAACCTCTGTTTCAGCCTTATTTTCGCCTTTTTTCGAACTTTGATCCGCAACTTCCAAGCTTTCATTGGTTGCATCCCTTATCATTTCAGGGCCTTTGTAATGGGTTCCACTCCTCAAAATGATGGCATTGACTTGTTCATGTGGAGGGTGTCCTTGAGGAGGAAGATTACCTGGTTGTTTATGTGGATGTTGAATTGCCAATTGGGCAATTTGTGTATCAACCATCTTATTATGAGCTAACAGTTGTGAGATCTGAGCATCTTGCTTTTGTTGGATCATAAGACTCTGCTGCAACATGGCTTTCAGTTCCGCCATATCATTACTTGGAGGTGGTGGAGGTGGAGGTTGTTAGAAGTTTTGGCCACCTTGATTGGAACGGTTAAAGTTACCTTGGGAATTGCGATTCTGAGTAATCACATAAGATGAACCTTGTTGCTGAGGTGGTGGTGGAGTAGGATTAAGAACATTCTGACTTCGGTAGGAGAAATTGGGATGCTCTCTTGTCCTTTCATTGTAAAAGTTAGAGTACGGTGAACCTTGCTTAAAGGATTGAAAGGCAAGCACTTGATCAACCGTACTCATACATTCCACTGTATTATGCCCCATAGTACCACATCTTTCACAGGTTGGCTCTTGTTGAACCATGGCATGAACCGTTTGCTTATTTTCCAAGGACTTTGAAGTTTGTAACTCGGCAATTTTGGCAGTTAATGCCTCCAACTGAGCTGCAACTGCATTATCCGAACCTCCTCTCCTCGCATTACCCCTAGGATTACCATTCTCAGTAGTGTGAGTAGCCATCTCATCAATTAACTTCCAAGCATTGGCATCAGTAGTGTTATTTTGGAATCTCCCATTAGCAGCAGAATCTAACAGTGTTCTCTGATCATCATATAACCCATTATAAAACTTGTTGCATAAGAACCAAGTATCAAAACCATGATGTGGAACAGACTTGACAAGCTTTTTGAAGCGAACCCAGGCCTCATTAAAGTTCTCATTGGGACCTTGTTTGAAACTTGTGATTTGGCTTCGAATGACATTGGTTTTCTGTGGCGGAAAATATCTTTTGTAGAATGCAAGAGCCAAAGAATTCCAATCGGTGATGCCAAGTGCAGCCATATCTAACTCACTCAACCAATCTTCTGCCCCGTCTCGTAATGAAAAAGGAAACAACACCAACTTGATCTGATCTTGTGTCATCCCACCCGTTAAAGGAATAGAGCAACAATAGTTGGTGAATTTCTCCATATGCTTAGCAGGATCCTCAGTAGGGCTCCCTCCAAACATGTTTCGCTCCACCAAAGAGATATAAGATGGACGAATCTCAAAAGTACTATTACCCGTAGTAGGGAGTTGAAATCCCTTGGGAATAGATGCAAAGGTAGGTTCCGAATGGCTGGCTAGAGTAGGCATGGTTGTAGTAGGTGCAGAAATAGGTGTATCCTCTTCTAAGGATGGTTTTTCTGCGACGAATTCGGCGTAAACTGTTTCAAGCGTACTCAAGTCTTCCGCTTCTTGAATTTCCTTCCAAAAGTTTCGTCTAGACCGGAGAGTCTTCTCTGGTTCGGAATCGTATGGCACGAGAACGGACCTAGAACACCTGGGCATAAACAAAAACTAAAGAAAAGGATGAGAACGGTCTCAATGAACTTAGGTTCCCTGAGACGAAAAAGACAAACGAAGTAGAAACAAACAGAAAACTGTTGCCTCCCCGGCAACGGCGCCAAATTTGATAAGGGTAAAGTCGCGTCTCCTTAATCAAAGTAAACCTAATTCACTACTAACTAATAGTCAGCGGTAAGCAAGGTATCGAATCCACAGGGAGGCGGTAGTATTCTAATCTGTTAAACTAGGTTTATCTCTTAAGTAACAATTTCTGGGTTTGAATTATGGTTTCTAAACTAATAGCAATCAACAATAACAATAAATAATAACAATAACTATAACAACTAATAATAATAACAACTAAAAGCAAGCAATAACCATAAAAGGTCTAAAACAATGAGATTAAAAGTCTAGGGTCTCAGGTTCACTAGGATTATTATTCAGGGGTAAGGGAGTAATCAATTATCATGCAATAAAGTTATCTAAGGTCACAAGATCGGTCGATTCAATTATGCCCTTTAGATCTACAATTTAACATGCGATCGCTATCATTAAACGAGTCTATTCAATTATCGTAGCCTATCTTAGTCTTAACCCGGTCGGTGTTAATCCTAATTCGCGAGACTAGTTAATTAATCCTGGCCAGTAATCAAACAACTAGAATTAAAACGATAATCAAACGATAACCATGCAATTGCAATTCAATCAATTAATCTACCCCTTCTAACAATCCTAGATCCCCTTCAACCCTAGAAAGGAATTTAGCTACTCATGAGAATATAAATAACAACAATAATAACTAAGGTAAACATGATTAACGACAACAAAAGGATGAACAAAGAATAATTAAAGAACAAGAAAGCAATTAACTGAATAACAAAGAAAGATTAGGAATACCGATTACAAGATGAACTAAAGACAATCGTCTTTGATGAATAAAACCCAGCAGAAAAGTAAATTAAACTAAAGTTTCTGATTTAAACCCTAAAAGTATTCTAAAGCCTAAGAAAGCATGTATAAGAATATCTAATTAAGAAAGACGAGCTTTCTTTTTATATTACAAAAGATCCTACTAATTAGGTTAAATTTAAGGAAAACACGAAAATCCGCCGAAAAAGTGACTTGCTCGATCGAGCAAGAGCCTTCTGCTCGATCGAGCAAGCTCTGACCACGACTCGACCGAGCAAGGTTGGGCTGCTCGATCGAGCAAACCTTCCTTTAGCTCGTTTTCTTCACTTTCCTTCATTTCTTCTCTTTTCTTCCTCGATTCTCGTGCCTAGCTTCTACGATCCAACTCCGCCATGCTCCATATCATCTCAAAAAGCTCCAAATGCATCCAATCTGCATTAAAACATAACAAAAGTGGCAGAATCGATATTCTAGCTAAAATAGCATAGAAATAAGCAAGGAAAGACGGTAAATCGAGTTAATTGTGACTAGGGGAGGCATAAAAGATGTATATAAATAATGATCATCAATAAAGTGGGCAACTTTCGTTGACACTTTGAATCAAACACCTAGTGTGCATATGGGTAATACCCAAATTATTACCACAAGTCTACTAATTACCCAACTAATTATCCCACATAATCCTCCCTTAGGCTCCCCCTAAACCCTAGAAGGAAACTACTCACTCATGCTAAGGGAAATCAAACAACTAAAGGCAAGGAATAGTGAAATGAACATCATATTATGGAAATGGATAATTATAACAATCAAAATGATAAATAATCAACTAGAAATGAAATAAATTGCATTAACAAAAAAATGATGAGAAATTTATACCAACAAAGTTTGTATTAATGAATAGGGAGAATGTCTTCACCCAAAATCTTCAATACAAACCCAAAACTATGATAGTTCTACTAAGAAAGACTAGATCTACTAACTTGAATTGAGAAATTAAACTTAATTAGGGAACGATTAGGAGAGTAATTAATGAGTAATAGAGGTTACAAATTATCTAGGGTTTTGTGCTAAGTGTTTATCAAAAGCTGCTTACAAAATATTAGGGGAAGGGTATATATAGGTATCTCGAAAATTAAGAAAGAAAATAGAAGAGGAGTCGAAAATGCGGAGTTGTGTTCCTGGCCGGTCGACCGGCCGCCGGCCCTCTGACCGGCCTGGAGCACATCAGTGTCTTCATTTTTCTCGTCTTCAAAATTCTTCTAAGTATGGGAAATGCGTTCCCAGCCGGGTGACCGGCCGCTGGCCACCCACCGGCCTGGAGCACGAATTACTTCCCAAGTACTTACTGTAACAACCCGAAAAGTACCCAATTTTTCTAGTAAAAATATTTACTAACACTTTTCAGCAGACTTAAGTTTTTAAAATAGAATTTATTGTTTCGAGTCGTATTTTGAAATTCCGAGTTCGTATTTGGAATTTCTGAGAGATTTCATGAAAATCCCGTTTTTAGTCATCTTTGACTTTTCTTGACTTTTAAGTCGTCTTTTGACTTTTCTTGACTTTTTAAAGTCGTCATTGACTTTTCTTGACTTTTAAGTCGTCATAAACTTTTCTTGACTTTTAAGTCATCTTTGACTTTTCTCGACTTTTAAGTCGACTTTGACTTTCGTTGACTTTTTCCCGACTCGCCTTATAAGTTTGAAGACCGAAATTTTATTTAAAAAAATAATATTTTTGATTATTTTTATTTAGATTTATTAGAATTTATGATAATTTAATAAAATTATTTTGAATTTATTCGGAATTTATAATAAGGTTTTACGGTTTAAACCCGGGAATCATTTAACTATTCCCGACTCATCGTAAATCCCGAAACAAACCCGAAACCCGACTTTGGCATGAGTTACACGCCCATGTCATCTTTTTCCACTCACAATTAGATATTTTAATTGTTTTGATTAAACTAATAATAATATCTAGATATTTATTAACTTTATCGATCAGTCAACGAAAATTACGCAAACCGTTTACAAAACAGACCCGATTCATCTCAAACCACACGGTTCCTTTCTCCTCTCTTAGGCTTGATATTTTCATTTCTTTTCATTATTATAACATAATATCTAGATATTTAATTTAATTAACTTAATATTTAATTAATTATCTTATTATAATAATAAAACCCGAGTCAATTCCGTAACAACAATTTCAAAACCCGACTCATTAATTCCTCTATATGTACACGGCTCACTCACCACACTTACTCACTAACAACTTTTCATTTTACCATAAATCAAATTAAGATCTAATTAACACTTTCTTTAATCGTTCTTCATCGTTCTTCGTCGTTCTTCATTCGTTCTTCGTCGTTCTTGAGCAAAATCATCAGAAAACCTTCATTTCTTAATTAAATCCGTCCTAACTTATATTTCTAGAATCTCCTCTTCGCTCTCCATCTTCAAGTACGGTTTAATTTCAAATCCGACAAAATCGTTTTCAACATTTAATTATGGAAAATCAAGTTTAAATTCTAATAATGGTTTTCTTGTCATTTCTTATAGGGGAAGATTTTGAAGACGAGTTTGGAGACTCGTATATTTTGGGTGAAGATTAGTAGACGGGTTTCTTGGTTTATACTTCTTATTTTGGTGCTAATTGGTTTTGCTAGCTAAGGTAACGATTCCGAGTTACTCGACGAATTAATGTTACATAGCCTTTGTAGCCTTTGTTTCTTTAGTTTTTGGTTCATCCTTTTATTTTTGTTCATGTTGTTGTTATTTATGGATTTTTGGTAGTAACATGATAAGTAGTTGTTTTTATCATGTTGTATGAATTTATAACAAGTTTAGTGTTCTTGACATATTTTTATGATTTGTCATAACCATGATTTTTGTATGATTGATGGTTAAATTGGTTGTTAAAATGGTTGTGGTTAATTAAAATCATGTTGGAATTAATTTGGATTTGGTGGTTGTTTGAACCGTGGCGTTGGCCGTGTAAACCGGACCCAAACCAGCCGGTTCAGGCCGGTTCAGGCCCGGTCCAGACCGGTCTGGGTTGGTCCATGGTGGGTCCGGGTTTTGGTCTTTGAGTTGTGTCGATGTTTGATTGTTCTGTTGTTGTTTTGACGGGTTTTAAATATGTTAAGCATGCGGGAAATATTAAGAAACGGTTTTTAGTAAAATCGATCAAAAAGCCAAAACAGCCCAAAACCAGGCCGTGGGGCCCAGTCCAGGCCCATGAAATGTCACGGCCCAAAATCAGCCCGTGGGTCCCACTTTGGACTTGTGACGGTTTTTGAGTTTAATGTTAATTTGTCGTGTTTTGTAATATTTAGCAAGTGGGAAATTTTAATAAGTAAAATATTTAATTAAAAGTATTTTTCATAAAATTATTATTTCTCACATGTTAGAAATTATAATACAAGATCGTAGTTTAATTTGAAATCCTTTAAGTCAAGCGGGTTTTTCGTTGGATTTAATATTTCACATGTAGAAGTTTTAATAAAATAACATGTATTGAATATGATGATTTTTGTGTTCAAGTCTATGTGGTAAAGACTCTGTTTCTAGCCGGTTTGACCAAACGGGTTTGGTCAAACTAGATCTAGTCAGCCCCGTTTTGACTGATGACCCGTCGCGGGACTCGGGTCGGGGATTTGTCTTCAAGTAAGGTTGTATTTAATTAATGAATTAGCCTTAGTAGATATGAGGCGAGATGTTATTTGATTATGATTTATATGCAATTAGTCACATGTTAGGAAATTGTTTCCGTGACTGTTTGATTATATGGTTGGTGTCATGTTGACTAAGTACCCATAGAGAATTATGAGTATATGGCGTCTTGACCATTTAATTCTAAATGGAGGTATTTGGACATGCATTGATAGGCCCGTACTTATTTAACGAGCATATGGAGTTTGCCGCTTGATAGCTTTTGGGTCCCGGCTTGAGGATCTTCAGTCGGGCATGGCTGCCATGTTTCACTTTGGGAAATGGAGCCAGCTTTAGTACTAGCCAACCTTTGGTGGATTCTTAGGGGTACTCATGGGATTGTACATGGGTCTTGGATGCGATGGGTCTTCGCATTTCTCTGGGTCTGAGCATCTAGTTTAGGGTTGAGTGTTATTTCTGGAATGTTTCGGAGAGGAACCTCTGAGCTAAGACTGTTGCTTGGATCTGGGCCTATGGTCATGTTATTGTTATTAGTGAACCGTGAGCCTAGTGTGTGATTGGTTATTTGGGGCAATGTTACTAGATGTGACCGCTGAGCCTAAATATTTAAGTATATCCTACCTCGTGTATAGACTCGAGTTACAGAAGTCTTTTGACTGTCCTAAGAACTTATGCCTGTTTGTAGAAGTATTGGTCTTTCATGTTTGATAATTCTATGAGTTTTAGAAGGTGAGATGCAAGCCGGCTAAGATTGATAGAGTTTGGATTACCGATTGTTAACTGATTCACATGATTACGTGTTGATTAGGGTTTGAGTGTATCACGGCCATGTTTCTGAGAGGAACCTCTGAGCTAGCATACCAGCTTCCCTACCTCGAGTTATAGTTTATTATCGGTTTCACATGATAGCTTTCACATGCTAGGTTATTTGTTAGTTATTTGTTTCATAACATGAAAAGCATATCATATATGTTTAAGTTTTGTATTTTCCATATACATTGCTTTTATGTTATTCATGTTTCATTAAACTCGACATTTCGTGGCTGGGAGGACTCGGAGTTACTCCCCACTGACTGTGGCTTCCGTGTTTATATTTAATGCGGTCGAACAGGTGGTGATGCATACTTTGGGTACATTGACGAGCTAGCGAGCGAAGTATTTACCTTGGACCTATATTCGGTTCTTAGATTGTATATTATTATACACTCTTTTATTTCCGTATTTATACGGGAGATATGTCTCCCGTTCTTGTATATTTCTTTTGTAAAATATTATTTCCTTTTTGTATGAACCTTTTTATTTTATGACACCTTTGTTATGTATTTAAATTATTTTTTTCTTTCCGCAAATTTGAGGGTGTCACAATCAACGCAAAGCGTTCGCCTCCCAACAACGTCGTCATATGCCCACTAACACATGCAATTAAGCAGTAAGGATACACTCCTCGTTCTGACATTCCAGCCTTACGAACGTGGAGGTAGCCAAGGGAATGAGAGTACAAAGCACATAACAAATAGTGCTCAAACCGTAACATGTGTAAAACCGACTCAAAGTGGGATATATGAAAAACCGTCATAAAACATAAGAATAGGGAATTATATAAATTTAACTATGATAAAAATGAATCAATACATGATACATAAGCATTAAAACAAGTTTATGAAGCATAATAAATAAGAAACATAGATCCCCTCTCGAAACAACATGTTTGGAAACCAACTAAAACAAGGGTCCACTTCAAACGGTCATAACTAGAGTTCTAGACATTCAAATGCAGAAATTTCAAGTGGAGGTGATAGCTTATCCTCTTACGGTTCCAACGTTAGGTCACAAGATCAAAACAAGCAAGTAACGAAGGAGATATAATCATTTTACGAAAAGGAGTCAGTGCAGTGAAACTGCAGTCGTCACGACCGTGACTTGTATGTCACTCTCGTGACATGAGTTTCACGACCGTGACTTACATTTCACGCTCGTGAAATGTCTGTTACGCTAGGGTATTGGGTATTCCTCTTATTTCACGCTCGTGACATAAGTTTCACGACCGTGACTTGGGTCAAGACATCTCCATTTTGTTCTAAACTCAACTAATGCTTCCCCAAAATAGATCCACACACAAGTTTAACAACAACGAGTGATTGAAACCAACAACATATGCACGAAATCATCACTTCAACACTTATGAATATTAACCAACTTCAATTATCATCATCGATCATCAATTCTCATTATCAATTATCAACTAACAACAACTATCATCAACAACCCAATTTCTATGATTACTAATCTTATTCTAAATACGATTACTAACATAGAAAACACATTAAAAACACGTAAATGATATCAAGTAACCCTTCACCATTACCTTTTTGTGTCTTCAATCCTCGTCGAGGTCCTCTTCTATCAAGTAGTAGTCTTTGTCGAGGTCTTGGAGGTCACCACCTATAATTAGATAACAAAAGATGAATATAAATCACCTTTGAGAAAGACGGATAAATTGAAAAGCGAGAAAGACGGTAATTTTATTACCAATTAAGATAGAGGACGATGAGATGGAGAGATTAAGACGAACTTTAGTGAATTTGAGCGAGAAATGAAGGAGAAGAGTCGATAAGGAGCTTGATCAAATATGGAGCTTAAGCTTTGGGTGGTTACTTTGTGAGGAAGAAGGAGATGTTGAATATGAGGGAATTTAGGGTTAAGGGGAGTATGAAGGAGTAAGTGGAAAAACCATGAGAAAAGCCCATAAACGTCTTAAGACGTAACTTACTCGAAATCTCGCGTAAAATCCAAAAACGAACTCGGAAATTCTAAATTAGATACGGAAAATTTAATTCTAAACTAAAACTAAAATTTCGTTGAAAAGTATTCGTATAATATTTTTAATATAAAAATAGGGTACATTTGCGGGTGTTACACTATCACTTAGCATAAACAAAGAGATTACCAAGTAAAGTCCTTAATCTCTACCCATCTCTCATTTATTATTTCAAGGTCAAGTAGTTTAAGTTTAGGGTTCACGTGTGTACGTCGGGAGCGTTTAAAGCTCTGATAGCAACTGTGACAACCCTCGCGAATGCGGAAATAAAACATACAACCATGTGATTAATATAGCGGAAAATACGGTGTTTTTAAAACTTTTTACATGCCAAGATAAAAATACGAGGAATGTCAAATAGATACAAACTAAAATGGAATATACTACAAAGAGACGAAGTCTCTCAAAATGTTATCAAATATCAAAGTTATTAGCAACTAGCTACACAACGTCTAAAGGTGAATCATCCAGGCCAATGGCCGCTAGCTCACACCCGAACCCAAAAAGACAACAAGCAAAATCCATCCAAGCAAGCCACATGTTCATCCATGAAAAACATAAACGCCACAGTCAGTGGGGAGTAACTCCGGGTTCTCCCAGCCATATCACAAATAACGAACTTAAACGGGAATACATAAGTAGAAGCATGCATATATAGATATACATGTGGAATACGAGAAGGATAAATAGGCAATTCAATATAAAGATGTAAGCGCATGAGGTACAAATCGGTAACCATCATATTATAGATAGACTCAGGGAAGACACACTTAGGCAACCATGCACTCACTAGGGCTTGCATGTCACCGTTAGTGGCATAAGTTTGATAAGATTGAGACTCGACAATCAAACCATGCCAAGTCATCCAAAGATCACAAATAATCAATCATATAATCATCCATCCAAACGTACGAATACGTTGACAACATCTCTCACGGTAAATGACACGCACTAGCACCGTGTACATGGCAAGTATGATTAAAATCGCATCCACGAGATAAACATTTCCCTGAACGCATACACGATTCAAACATTTCGTATATGTAGACTAATTTCCTCCTGGTAGAACGACGATATAAATATCCGGTCCTAGTCTAAACCTGGCCAGACTCTCGGAATCGCATTTTCCGATTCGACATGCGATAAACATTTCGCATCCAAGACTCGGTCAATCCTAGACGCCGAGTACCCCAAATTCGGCCAAGCTTCACGAAAGAGGCGGAAAAGAGCACAAGCATCATAACTAGCGGTACTCTACATGCAATGACACCAGCTCGCAAGTATACAACATTTGACAGCCGGGTCGATCAACGCAAAGCGTTCGCCTCCTAACAACGTCGTCATATGCCCACTAACACATGAAATACTCCTCGTTCCGACATTCCAGCGTAACGAACGAAGAGGTAGCCGGGGAAATGAGAGTACAAAGCACATAACAATTAGTGCTCAAACCATAACATGTGTAAAACCGACTCAAAGTGGGATATATCAAAAACCATCACAAAACATGCGATACAAGCTAATGGAATATCATATATTCTAAACATGAATATTTAAAGTCATTACGTAAATTTATACGATAAACGAACCATGCGAACTATTATAAATTAAGATTTAAGAAAGAAATATAAAAGAACTTCAGCAGGGTGCCAGCCGCTCAGGTGGACCGGCTGCCGGCTACCCGGCGGGCACCATAGTCACACTTGAAAATAATTGAATATACAGCGTGTCTCACCCGGTCAAAGGGACCGGCTGCCGGCTGCCCGTCTGGGACCATAAGACATATGAGAAAAGGAAGGAAGAATTGAGGTGTGTCTCAGCCGGTCGGCTGACCAGCTGCCGGTCGGCGGGCTGAGGCATATTTCATACCAACTTATTACGTAACAATTATAAAACAACAGACAACTCCCAGCCGGTCGGCCGGTTGGGATGTAATTTGCACGAAAATCATCTTCTTCAACCCAAACATCATACAACAAATACCACTAACATCATAAATCATCAGTTCTCATTACCAATTATCAACTAACAACAACTATCATCAACAACACAATTCCTATGATTACTAATCCTATTCTAAATATGATTACTATCATAGAAAACACATTAAAACACGTAATGATATCGAGTAACCCTTCACCGTTACCTTTTTGCGTCTTCAATCCTCGTCTAGGTCCTCCTCTACTAAGTAGTAGTCTTTGTCGAGGTCTTGAAGGTCACCACCTACAATTAGACAATAAAAGATGAATATAATTCACCATTGAGAAAGACGGATAAATTGAAAAGTGAGAAAGACGGTAATTTTATTACCAAATAAGATAGAGGACGATGAGAGGGAAAGATTAAGACGAAATATAGCGGATTTGAATAAGAAATGCAGGCGTAGTGATGATCTTAGGCTTGATCAAGAATGGAGCTTAGGTTTTGGGTGTTTACTTGGTGAGGAAGAAGGAGTGTGTTGAATGAGGGAGTTTAGGGTTTAAGGGTAGTGTTAGGGAGTATGTGGAAAAATCATGGAAAAAGCCCATGAGCGCCTTAAGACGTAACTTACTCGGAATTTCGAGTAAAGTCCGAAAACAAACTCGGATTTTCTAAATTAGACACGGGAAATTTAATTCTAGATTAAAACTAAATTTCGCTGAAAAGTATCCGTATAATATTTTTAATATAAAAATAGGGTACATTTGCGGGTGTTACAACCATGGCTAAGGGAAAAAGAGTGCAACACGTATTTAATCCCCCTCTTCTATGCATCGTTTGACATCCTTGAGACGGCGTAACCGCAACTGATTGATTAGCTTCTCAAATGTCTTGCTTGGAAGCGCTTTTGTGAACACATATGCAAGATTTTCAATAGAGCGGATTTGTTGAACACTAACGACACCATCCTTTTGAAGATCATGAGTGAAAAAGAATTTCGGCAAAATGTGCTTCGTTCTATCACCTTTGATGAATCCCGACTTGAGATGAGCAATGCACGCAGTATTATCCTCATGTAAAATAGTTGGTGAATTCTTTTTGGGTAAACCTCATGATCCTTCAATGAGATGAATAACTGATCTCAACCATACACATTCTCGACTAGCTTCGTGAATTGCCAACAACTCTGCATTGTTGGAAGAAGTGGCGTCTATAGTTTGATTCACAGAGCGCCATGAGATGGGAGTATTGCCACATGTAAACACATATCCAGTTTGCGAGCGACCAGTATGTGGATCAGACAAATAACCTGCATCTGCAAAACCAACTAACTCTGTTTTGCATTTACTAGAATAGTATAAACCCATATCAGACGTACCTCGAAGATAGCGAAGTAAATGTTTAACTCCATTCCAATGCCTTTGAGTTGGACAAGAGCTATATCTTGCTAATAGATTTACTGAAAATGATATGTCGGGCCGTGTATGACTAGCAAGATACATCAAGGCTCCAATAGCACTCAAGTATGGTACTTCAGGACCAAGAACCTTCTCATTTTCCTTTCGAGGTCGAAATGGATCATTTTTTACATCAAGTGTCCATACCACCATTGGAATATTCAAAGGATGTGCTTTATCCATCTTAAATTGTTTTAGCACTTTATTAATATAGGTCCCTTGATGTAACATGGTCCCATTTTCCAGATGTTCGATTTGTAGACCAAGACAAAATTTTGTCTTTCCCAAATCTTTCATCTCAAATTCTTTTTTCAAGTATTCAACAGCTTTTGAAATTTTGTTAGAAGTCCCAACAATATTCAAATCATCAACATAAATAGCAATAACAACAAATCCGGATTATGACCTCTTTATGAAGAGGCAAGGACAAATAGGGTCGTTTGACGGTTATACCACATACGTCCGGACTGTTTTAAACCGTACAAAGATTTGTTTAATTTGATTGAATACTGCTCTCGTGGACTTGATTTCATTGTCTCGGGAAGCTTAAAGCCTTCAGGGAGTTTCATGTATATTTCATTATCAAGTGAGCCATACAAATAAGCAGTGACAACGTCCATTAGTCGTAAATCAAGTCCCTCCCTCATAGGCAGACTTATCAAATAAGGAAAAGTAATTGCATCTATTACAGGAGAGTATGTCTCTTCATAATCAATACCAGGTCTTTGTGAAAAACCTTGTGCAACTAAACGAGCCTTGTATCTGACTATGTCACCATTTTCATTTCTTTTTCGCACAAACACCCATTTGTAGCCAACATGCTTTACTCCACTGGGTGTGCGAATTATTAACCCAAACACCTCTCGTTTAGCCAATGAATTTAATTATGCCTCAATAGCATCTTTCCATTTTGGCCAATCAATTCTACGTCTGCACTGATCAACAGACTTTGGTTCATGATCCTCATTTTCATGCATGATATCAAGCGCTACATTAAATGCAAAAACACCATCATCGACGTCGATTTTATTTCGGTTCCATGTTTGTCTAGACATGACATAATTTATCGAGATCTCTTCACAATCATTATTTTCAGGTACCTGAGTCTCTTCTAGATTGATATTATCAGTCATGTCTACAAGCTTTTCAGGGGGCTTTTCAAAAGCTATCATATCCTCAACATTGTCATCATAGACTTTTGCTCCTTTTTGTTTACGAGGATTTTTATCTTTGGAAGCGATAGGTCTACCACGCTTCATGTGTGCCTTAGACTCATTTGCAAGTAAAAGTCCTTCAGGGACATTAATTTTAGTTGGAGCATTTACAGCTGGTATATGAGATTTTATCACTCCTTTTGGATCAGTGAAAGCATCTGGTTGTTGATTTGCTAATTGTTGTAAATGAATTATCCTTTGAACTTCAAGTTCACATTGTTTAGTGCGAGGATGTAAATAGGATAGTGATAATTCATTCCAACTTATCTCTTTTAACAGTTGTTTGTTTTCTCCCCCTAATGTTGGGAAAACTAATTCATCAAAATGACAATCAGCAAAACGGGCCGTAAATAAATCTCCTGTAGATGGCTCTAAATATTTAATAATCGATGGAGATTCGAAACCAACATATATTCCCAACCTTCTTTGAGGTCCCATCTTTGTACGTTGTGGTGGACTAATGGGAACATATACACCACAACCAAAAATTCTTAGATGGGAAACATTTGGTTCATGACCAAAAACTAACTTTAGGGGAGATGATTTATGATAACTTGTTGGTCTGATGCGAATTAATGCTGCTGCATGTAAAACAGCATGCCCCCATGCTGAGATAGGCAATTTAGACCTCATAAGCATTGGTCTTGCAATCAATTGAATGCGTTTTATTAATGACTCAGCAAGACCATTTTGAGTGTGAACATGTGCTACTGGATGTTCAACACTTATCCCAATAGACATACAATAGTCATCAAAAGTTTGTGAACTAAATTCACCAGCGTTGTCAAAACGAATATTTTTAATGGGATGATCTGGAAAGTGAGTTCTTAATCTTATCAACTGAGCTAATAATCTCGCAAACGCTAGGTTGCGAGTGGATAACAAGGACACATGTGACCATCTGATTGATGCATCAATTAATACCATAAAGTATTGAAATGGTCCACTGGTGGATGTATAGGTCCACCAATATCATCTTGTATTCTTTCCAGAAATGTAAGGGATTCATTCCCTATCTTTGTAGGAGATGGTATAATGATTAGTTTGCCTTGTGAACAAGCAGCACATGAAAAATCACTAGATTGAAGAATCTTCTGGTTCTTCAATAAATGTCCACATGAATTTTCAATGATTTTTCGCATCATTAATGATCCGGGATGGCCAAACCGGTCATGCCAAACAATAAAGTTGTTTTTATCTGTAAACTTCTAGTTTACTAGTGCATGAAATTCAATTGCACAAATGTTCAAAAAATATAAGCCAGTGGACAATGTTGGTAGTTTCTCCAACACACTTTTATTGTTCAAATTTGAACGTGTGATATATAGGTATTCAACCCCTTTCTCATTTGCTGTCTCAACATGAAATCCATTTCTGCGGATATCATTAAAACTCAGGAAATTTCTTTTAGATCTAGGAGAGTATAAAGCCTCCTGAATTTCAATAATTGTTCCATTAGGGAACAAAATATTAGCTCTTCCGAATCCCTCAATTAATTTTGTACTACCAGCAATTGTACAAACATTCGTCTTTTGCTCTATAAGACAAATAAAATATTTCTTATTTTTAAGATTTGTGTGCGTAGTCGCACTATCCGCGAGGCATACATCTTCAGGTGTAGCTCCCATAATCTTCATAGAATAAATTACTTGGCAAAGATAAAGTTGTAACATTATGATTAAATTCAAGATGCGATTACCAAAATAAAATTATTAATAGTGTCCATTAAACTATCTAATAAAAAACATACGTAATAATATCTGAAAACAAAGGAATAGCGAACTAAACGAAAAATAAATAACTTAATTAATACAAATAAATTTTTAGTCGAATTTCTGTGCACTTCCGTCTTCAATCAAATGGTCAATTCTTCCATCAGGGTCTGAAAGGAAATCTGGGATATCCAAATCCATAAATTCGCCAGAAATTAAGGGTAGATTACTACCACCATCAGCATAATTTTTCTCAGTATTCTCATACTCGGCAGCAAAATTTGCTTCTATATTCTTCCCTTTGTTATTTTTGAGAGACTTGTTATAAAGCTCCACTAGATGTTGAAGCGTACGACAGGTACGAGCCTAATGGCCTTTACTGCCACAACGGTGGCATGGATTTTCAACACCTTTTCTATTCTTGTCATGTGGACTATTTTTTTGTTCCCACTTTTGGTGAGAATGTGATTTTTTAAACTTTCCACCTCTACCACCTCGATAATTTTCTCGTCCACGTCCAGGGCCACAACTTCTGGCATGACCCGAATATTTGTTTTTATTATCATACTTTGTCGCATTCACATCAGGGAATGGATCAGTACCAGTTGGACGAGATTGGTGGTTTTTTTAACAATATTTCATTGTTCTGCTCAGCCACTAGTAAACAAGATATTAGTTCAGAGTATTTCTTAAAACCTCTCTGACGATATTGCTGCGACATGAGCAATTGTGAACCATGAAAGGTTTGATATGTTTTTTCTAACATATCTGCGTCAGATACTTTTTCTCCACATAAAGTTAACTGTGAAGTAATTCTGAACATAGCTGAATTATAATCACTGATAGATTTAAAATCCTGTAATCTCAGGTGTATCCAGTCATATCTAGCTTTAGGAAGAATTACTGTTTTGAGATGGTCATACCTTTCTTTCAGATTTTGCCATAAGATCAAAGGATATTTTACAGTTAAATATTCATATTTCAGCCCTTCATGGAGTTGACGACGGAGAAAAATCATAGCTCTTGCCTTATTTTGGGCGGATTCAGTATTTCCCACCTTAATAGTATCACCAAGACTATTAGCGTCAAGGTGTATTACGGCATCCAGTACCCATTCAGAATAATTATTTCCAGAGATATCCAAGGCCGCAAAATCAAGTTTGGCCAAATTTGACATGATTAAACTATCACGAAAATAAAATAAATCAGATACAACAATATGATGAACTATATTGAAAAATAAATTTAAAACAATTAGTGACGAGTAACGTGTAACAATATGATTAAACGTGTAACATGCATAGATTTGTAGTAGTGACAAAGAACAATATGGTGCAAAATAATAATTATGGACAAGGCAAGGTTTTTAACGTGTTAAAATTTGGTGCAAAATAATTATGTCAAACATAATTATGGACAATATGGACAACAAGGTTGTAACATGCATAAATTTTAACGTGTTAAAATTTGTGATTAATTTGGTGCAAAATAAAGTGACAAACAACAAAGTGTTAAAATTTGACGTACCGATGAGACGTTGATTGAAAATTAAAATTAGGGTTAGAGATTCGTGCTGATAACGTGTTATGAATAAGAGAGAAATATAAGAGAGAGTAGAGACAAAAGTGTATGTATTTTATTCTTTGGCTAGAGGTATATATAGTAGAGGGATACATTGTATTCATGTAACAGAATATCTCCTAGAGATATGATACTATATGGACATCCATATAGTATCTATTAGATATTTTATAACATTTTTACAATACTTCAATGTTTTTAAAAAAACTTTTCTTAATTAAGTTTTGAAGATGTAAATTTAACAATTGTGGAGATAATAATACAAAAACTTTTAAGAGATGTGTAAGATAATACTTACAAGACTTAAAATATTTTAGTTTGATATATAAGGTTCAAGGATGATTCCTATATATAGTCATAGGATCACTCACCTTATGTTGATTTTACGATGTGGACAATTTTACTAGTTATACATAGTATATTCATCACATCTACACACTTTTAAGAGATCTCTAAGACAATATTTAAAATATTCAAAAAAATTTGGGTTGATACTTAAGGTTTAAGGATGACACTTATTTATAATCATAGGATTGCCCACTTTATGTTATTTTTCCGATGTGGGACAATTCTACTATTTACACGTAATATATTATTTACCACATCTACGTTATTTTTCAATGTGAGAAATAATATATTAAGTAGTACACCATATTTTTCTTTAAAATATATATTTCAATAATTTTTATTATATAATAATTAAAAGATTATCCACTTTATTTTTTATATCCAAAGTATTATTTATGAAACTTTCCTAAATTAATTTTTTATGATGTAAATTTCAATATTGTAAAGATAATAATATAAACTTATAAGTGATCTCTAAGACAATACTTAAGAGACTCAAAAGATTTGGTGGATACATAAGTTTCAATGATGACTCATATTTATAGTCATTGGATCACCATATCTTAAGGTAAATTTTCGATGTAGGACAATTCTACTTTTTATATGTATTATATTCACCACACCTACGTTATTTTTCAATGTGGGACAAATAATATACTAAGTAATACATCATATTTTTCTATAAAATAATTATTTCTTGACTACTACTAAACTATTATACTAATACTAGAATAATAAAAAATACTTTAAAAGTCATTTATTTAATTTTAATATATTTAGGTTATAGTTATATGATATTATAAATAATATGGTAGTAAATAATATAAAATTTATACTCTAATGAAAGCATTTTTCGTTAAGAATCCAAATATGTAAGTTTCAAAATGTTTTTCGTTATATTTATTATGTTAGATTCATAATCAATTTAATTTTTTTACGTAAATAATAGTTATGATATGAGAAATATTACATAGTATATTTTTTTGTAATCTTGCAAGATTTAAAGATATACATTCCAAAAACAGAAAAAGATGAGGTAGACCTCTAGAATCGTTCGAAAAAAGCCTCTAATATATATATATATATATATATAGAATTGGGATCCTGTACGAACTATGAGTTCGGTGCGAACTTACGAACTCAATAATAGCCCTAGATTGAAGTTGATCAACGGTCCGCATCAACACCCATTTACTATGATTTCTTTCACACACACAGTCACTACCTCTAACTCCACATCACTCTCACCCATTTCACTCTCACCCCTAAATCAACTGACGCCGACGCCGATGCCCGACAACCATCGTCGTCGACCATAGGCCTAAGGATCTTCAGCCAACGTTTCGCCGGATCGCAAAGCTCTCTCGTTCTTTTTATATTTCGTTACTCTTTTTCAGCGTTCATCCTCCACACGCAGATGTCGTTGGAGATAGAATATCACTTCACCGTCATCCCAGCCTTGCCACCGAACATCATCGTCGTCGCTGCTCTTCAACTATTATATATAGTTTTAAATGTATGTAATGGTAATCGTAGATCTAATTTAAACAAAGTAAAATTCTAGTGGTGGTCAGGGAGTTTGCGTTTGTCGCCGCCGGAGCTCTACCGGGATAGGAGACATTGGGATTTTTTGGATGTTCACTTCTGTCACCGACGAGGGTCTGGGTTGCCGCCGGTGCTATCGTCAGATGGCGATCGGAGTAGGAAGTAGTGGTTGTAGGCTTGTAGGGGTTGTCTTGGAAATGTTTATCGTAGAATGTTACCATGTGATGTCCATGTCATTGCCTGAAACTCTCTGAGGTGGCATGTTCTCTTACCAGCTACCAATTCAATTAGAGCAGCTTACTTGCAACTACAATATTGTATAATTTTGTTGACTAATTCAGTTGTGGATTGATTAGAGTTTAGTTAATGTTGGTTGTGGTACATTTTTTTTATCTTACCTTTTGCGTATTATCTTGTCGTTCATTAAAATCCTAAAAGAACATCATAGTCTCTAGTTGATTAAACATAAGACACATACTCTGAGGTGGCGTGTTCTCCCCCTCGCTTGATCCCATTAAGCTTCTAGATACACTCGTTTAAGTTACTAGATACATACCGTAAACTTGTTAGATACACTCGTATAAATTTCTAGATACATACCTTAGTTTTAGCTAACTAGATACATTTCTTTAAGTTAATAGATACATAACTTTAACTAACTAGATACATTCTTTTATCTTGCTAGATACACATTTGTCACGTGTTAGATACATTCCTATACATTGCTAGATACACTCATTTATCTTGCTAGATGCATATATTAAACTTGTTAGATACTCTATTTACTTACTAGGTACATATGTTTAGCTAGTTGGATACACTTTTTAATTTGTTAAATACATATCTTTAGCTAGCTAGATACATTTGTTTAAGTTTCTAGATACATATCTCTAGTTAGTTAGATAAAGTCGTTTAAGTTTCTAGATACATATATCTAATTAGCTAGAGACACTCGTTTAAGTTTCTAGATACATAACTCTACTTAGCTAGATACATTACTTTAAGTTGCTAGATACATTCGTTTAAGTTTCTAGATACATTACTTTAAGTTGCTAGATACATTCGTTTAAGTTTCTAGATACATATATGTAGTTTGCTAGATACACTTCTTTAAGTTGCTAGATACATTCGTTTAAGTTTCTAGATACATCGTTTAAGTTTCTAGATACATACCTCTAATAAGTTAGGTACACTTCTTTAAGTTGGTAGATACAAAACTCTAACTACCTAGATACATATCCTTAAATGGCTAGATACATAGCTATATTTAAGGATATTTGTCCTCCTATTATGATATCATTCCCCCGGAAAACGGGGCATTGTGTTAATTTTAATAAAAAATTCTTATTTGTGACGGTTATTATCTGTCACAAGCTTGTGACGGGTTGGATCCCTCTCACAAGCATGTGGGTTCCGTATAACTTTAATCCTTGGCGACATTTGTTGTTTCCTTGTACACCTCTACAACTCTTATTACAAAGATGCACTGTAATACATAATTCTCATTGAAAAGATGCACTCACTTCTAAGTTAAAGGAAACGAATGTCTTGATTTATATATATCAAACTCAACACTGTAAGTCAACCAAGATATTACAACCTTTTCCATACCTTGACTACATTTTTATTGTAACAACCTGGAAATGTGCTATTTGTATTAATCCCAAATTACATAAGTATTACAAAAGGTATAGCTACAAGTCTGACCAGTATATAAAACAATCAATGTAGTTTTTATATCCAATTTTAAAATTTTAAACACACTATTTGGACAAAATGCACCCAAAATATCACCATTGATCTGCTTCGAGCATCGAATTTCGTTTCCTGCTCAATTGAACAAACTAACTGCAGCATGGCCTCCACTAAAGTTCTTCAACCACCGTCGAGCAGCGCAGCGTCAGAGGTAGTGTCTCAGACCACAGCAGTTGCACCAACATTCGACCCACCTGCAAAATCATAAATCTACAACCATCACCATTTGAATAATGATATCCATCTTGAACCACAACCCGATTTCAGAATCCATGGAGAACTACCGCACGAGCCACCACCATCCTTTAATCCTAAAATCGATTCCGCCATTTGAATCGAAATGTGAAGTCAACAATAAACGAAATAAGATGTCAGGAAACTAATTGCACCGTCGATATACGAGTACACCAATACGCCGAAAATTTGTCATAATAATCATTGACAGAAAGCGCATAAGTTGGTCGTCGGCGAAGGGAGTGAACAACAGTGATTTGCTGGTATTTTTTGTGTGGTAGGTAACAGATAGGACCACTTCCGGCGGTCTTCCGAAAGCTCTGATGGGTGGTGGTGGTGGTGGATAAGGGAGAGGGAGAGGGAAGTTAGGTGTGGTGGTATTGTGGTAGTTGGTGGATAAGAATGAGTGAGAAGGAAGCCTGTGCATTGAACTTGGTTTTGTTCGGCTAAGGGTTTTGTTCGTACTGAACATTAGAGTGAGCATCCGGTGAGTCTAACTTCTTAGGTGAGTACGGTCCTATGAATAAGGACCATTGGATGAAGAAGATCCAACCACCCTCATTCAGCCACGTCACCCTCAAGCAATCTACAATAAATATAAAAACTAAAGACTGGCATCACAATTCTCATTGTTATCTTTTTTTTTTTCTCTCTCTAAAAACTTTTTCTCTCTCTCTCAAATAAACGTTGAATACTGAACAAGAAAACAGGAAAAATTATTTCAACCAACTTTCTTTCAAAAAACATCAAAATTCAGCGCAATCTCATCAAAATCAAACGAAGATCTTAAAAAAAATATACTCAAGATTTGATTTTATCCGTTTTTTCACATAAATAAGAGGTATAATCATTACTTTTCGCTATTTTTTTGTAACAACACACGAACCACACACCCCACGTTATTTGAAAGAGTCGCATTTAGAGGCTTTAGATGACTAGTGTTAAAGGGATTGAATAGTAAAACACTCATAAATCAACAAAGTGTGCACTTTCTTCTTTTCTGTTCCACCATTCACAAGCTCAAAGTTTAATGCGTGCTTGCTGAGATTAGTCTTAGGATGGGTGACCTCCTGGGAAGGTTCCCGGGATGCGCATGAGTGAGGACAAAATGCGCTGGAAAGGACCCGTGTTGATCTGTGGGCCATGTACACATCCTGGAGAGCTATCATGAGTGACCGCTCCCGACCCAAGGTTTGGGCCGGGGTGTTACAGTTGGTATCAGAGCTATTTTGCTCCCGACGCACGTTTGTGTACCCTTGCATAAATAACTTGACCCTAATAAAATAATAAACTTGTGAGATAGAATGGTAGGACGGGTAGATTA